>JALIZH010011996.1:0-48159 GCA_030522465.1 Rhipicephalus appendiculatus
AGCGTTTCTAATACGAATAATGTTATAGCGCGTCAACACTTATACATATCCTCGGCATTGCTTTGAACACTGAAGCTGCTGCAGAACAGGTGCCCGTTGCGATAATGCCAGTTTTTGTGTTTCATTTTCTCGAGGCCGCAATGATGGAATCGGTATAAGCAGCTGCTCACGTCGTCTTTATTGTTAAGGTGTGAGGCCAAGTGGAAAACGCGATTTTTTTCACAATTTCACTTTCTGGTTTTTGTAAAACGCGCAATTTATTGCCCATCATTTTGCTGCATAAATTTGCTGCAGCTTAATTAAAAAGATGCAAGCAAAAATGTTATACCACCCATCACCTACGAAACCACACCTGAAAGTGCTAATTTTGTGTGCCTCATAACCGTTATCTTGATATGTTGTATTTTGTAGGTTATTTAGCAATTATGTCAAGTGTGAACATGTAATAATGCTTTAAAAGCATTGTCAACAAATCATTTTTGGTAATAAAAGTCATAATCTTCTCACCAGGTGAACGCGCAACGTAGTACATGTGCTGTTCACGCTCAAGGACATGTACTCGTATGTCAGCCCGTAAACCATCAAATTTTCTTTGTTTGGCGCTCTGTGTCATTTCGGCGATGGCAACAGAAGCACATCTGATATTTTGAAGCAAACTTGGATCAAGCCTTGCTTTACACTACAAAAGATTGCTTCACAATCGATCAGCAACACATCGCGAAAGTGTCTGGTCATGGCACTAAGGCCGCAAAACAAGCGAGAAAAAATATGAGAGGTGCCGCTCGAGTAAAGGCAGACAGTAGTAAGGCTCACGATGGAACTGGCTACAATTATTCAGTATTTCAGTGCTCCTGATAACCTTGTGTAAGCGCTGCACCTGTTTCAAATCTTTTTTGTTGATTTTCTCAGAACTTATATGTCTGGTAGGTTTTCGTACGCCAACAGTCCCCATAACTTTTTTGCTAATCAACATTTTTCAATAAAACTTGGCACACTTCCTTATCACATTCGTAGGCCTGCAATGAACCTTAAATAAGCAAAGTCGTGATACAAGATTTAATATGCCTGCCTGTTATACGAAGGTGCCCCTAGTGCTAGTGCATACTTTTTAAATTCGAAGCATTTCTTTGGGTACTGCAGATACTTTGAGCGTTTCTATCTATCTATCTATCTATCTATCTATCTATCTATCTATCTATCTATCTATCTATCTATCTATCTATCTATCTATCTATCTATCTATCTATCTATCTATCTATCTATCTATCTGTCTGTCTGTCTGTCTGTCTGTCTGTCTGTTTGTCTATCTGTCTGTCTGTCTATTTGTCTATCTATCTATATATCTGGCCGCCTACGTCTGGGTGCTCTCGTGATTACCTCCATAACTTGGGGCAGAACAAAATTAGTATGGGAGGGTAAGAGGGTATGATGATTATGACTGTGTGGTTATGACATGAACAATTTGAAAATCCTGTCGCGTACGACGTCCAACTCTTTCCTCCAGACACGTGTGGCACATAACCTTATACCGCGGGCCGCGGTATGCGGGTGTGCGCAGCAGGTTTTTGGCAGTTTATGTCTACGGAGGAAGAGCAAGAACAGACATTGGTAATTTATTTGCGAGAGCGCAAGAAAAACCGACATCGGCAGCGTTGAGCCGACGAATGCAAAGAATATATGTTATGGTCCCAGCAGGAATCAAACCCAAGCATTCTGCGTGCCAATCAAAGTATTCTACCACACAGTCACGCCAGGTCTCGGAACTCCTTTGGAAAAAGACCCTATGCAGGCCTAATGTTGGTGAAACCTCAATTGTGGTTGCAGTGGTGCCCATCTAATTTTGTAAACATTGCATATGTACTCCAATGATAAAAACGTCACATCGGGTTAGCGTCAATTGTAGTTAAGCGCGATCCACTCAAAGTTGGTTTTGCGAAGCACTATTCAGGGCTACCATCCTCGCAAACACAAGCGCTAAATATGAGCTTACAGCTTCTGAGTTTGGTAATACCCATGTTGCTCTTGGCTTCGTTACACAACTGTAAACAACTGGTTATATAAAACGTATGCGACTGTTCAACATACATGTCTGCTGTGCGCATAACAATTATATATATATATGTTTAGCGTTATTTCGTAACGTTTCGCTCAACAAAAAAAATTACACCACAGTCACCTTCCCTCCGCATGCTTCGCATGACATCGATTCCCATGGTACGTGGGATCTGCGGAATTTTTTTTCCTTATTTAATCACTATGCTCTTATTATTCATCAGATCTCATTTCTTTTGGTTCGTTGCACTGGCCAAAGGTTCTTAAATGTCCCTACTAAAATTAATTTCAGTTAGGGAGTGTTCGCGTAGGGCCCACTTTTAATGAAATTTTTAATTAGAAAAAATTAACCAAAAATACGACTTGCTTTATAATGCTCACAGGTGCCGAAATAGATGTGATTTCATATTGCAGACTAATAATATCTAGTGGTTATAGCTTTGTGAAATGTTTTGCAACACTTGGCCTAATACCTTAAGCATTAGTACGTGAGTGAGTCAATATCTTTATTCAGTTCCCGCAGGTTTACGGCCTGGGTTCCCGTCTTGTAGCCAGCCGAGAGACCGTGCCTCAAGTAGCTTCTTTAGGCATTATTTTTAGACATATCATTAATTTTTATAATCACGGCATTGCTTGCATATTTGATAAAGTCAATAAACAAAGATGTAATTATATCATTCGCATACAACAACACTCGACACATTCTCCAATAACTAGGAACACAAGTGAACGTGAAAACTGGTGATAGAGAAAATGCTGACTACCCACATTCTGTCCTTTTAATGAATTTGTGGTAGGCGGACTGCCACTGTGGTTCTCTAATGATTGAAACTTCTGAAATTGGACGAGGTGGTTACTTTCGGAAATGCTTTGGATAAGTCAACAAACGAGAAGCCATGTCATTACCACCTGTAATAAGAATTAACGTGCATCGATGCGGCAATCCAGGATGAAGAAAGCTCTTTTCATTGCCAAACGAAGTGATTGCAGCATGATTTGTCCTTTGAAAACAAGGCGCACTTCATTGGAACTTTTGAAGTTCCTCTCTTTTGAAGGTCCTCTCTTTGTACGATTAAAAATTACATTCTACTAGGCCCTGTCGGAGCTCAAGAAATTTTTTTGCCAGCAATCGTGCGTATTATGTTCCAATTGATGATGTAAACGTGGGTCTTACTACTCGCAGCCAGCCCTTTGAAGAAATTTGTGGTAGCTGCACTGCTACTGGTGTAATTTTAACAGCGAAGCTGTTCTTAGTTGAGCCGTTCATGTCCGGGATCCGTGACAACTCTTGTGGGCATCACAAAGGGGCATGCGCCTAAGACATTGGGTAAATCATACTAATTACCACTGGTCCACACAAAATAAAAAAATTGGCCGCGTATCTGCGTGCTTCGCTGCAAATGTCGTCGAAAGACGATAGTCTTGTGCCGACCGTACTGCATGAGTACCACAATTTAATACCTGGGCTAGCCGCCGGGCTCGTTTTTCGGACGGTTCCCGGGCACGCTTGAGACGGACGCCGGCGCTTCTCCGCTAAAATTTGGTCGTCGGTCTTTTCTCTGCGTTCTCTGATCATGTCTTGTTGAGTGGATCGTATTTCATCAAGCGGCCATATATGTTTTGCCTTGCCTGAGACGGCCCTTTTCTACGTTGAATCAGCCGCATCTGGCTGACATTGGTAAAACAGAAGAGGACGCCATCTGCAGCGCTATCGGGGAACATCGGCTTGTGTTGAACTATGCTGCTGCCAGGTGGCAGCACTACAGCGTCGAAGTTAAATCACTGGGCGGAGACTTGTTTTATACACAGCGGCGCATTTTCAGCGCCGCGTAATAAACACTAGGATCTTTATAATTACGTATCTATAGATTTTGTTTTAAAGGAACACTGTGAATAGTACTAAGGTATTGATCATGTGCCTCAGATATGCGTAATATTTGATTTTTAATAGCCCACGCTCACCCGTATGAACACGTGCTCCTCGGTAAAGATTGGAGGTCGTAAGGCAGGGGCTTAAACTTTGGCCAGCTAGCTGAATCGTGCGACGTGCCGACAAACAGAGAAACAGACAGACCAAAATTTCTCCGTTTAGGTATCCCAAGAAAGACTATCGTCTTTAAGAAATGGCATCTTTGCACTATGAGTGTGAAGTCTCAAGGAAGTGCGGATCTGGGCAGCCTTCTTTATTTTTTCTCTTCAGTTTTCTGTTTGTTTACTCCTCGCTTTCTTTCTTTTTCTCGTTTTTTTTTCAACTTTATTTCCATTTCTTTTTTTCCTCTGCCTTTATCTATTTCTTTCGCTTTCTTCCTCTATTTTTGTTCCTATATTTTCCCTTTCTCTCTCTTTCTATTTCACACTTGCAACCTGTTTTGTGTTGTTTTCTATTTTATACGTGGTGCCGCCTGCATTACGCCAAGCGCACTATTTAGTTGTATTTTTGCGGTTGTCGCTAAGTCGTCATCAACAAGGCGCTCAAAGAACAAGAGGAAGAATGCTTCTCCTTAGTGCGAGTGCGCGCTCAATATGCTACACATGGAGCGTTACGCCAAGCGACGACGACACGACATCACAGCATGCTACAGCACAAGAGAGCAGACGACAGTCCGGCCCCCCTAATGTGCTCCGCACTTAAAAGAAGGCAGCAATTAGACCAACAAACGGGTATCAGCCACAAGATCTGTGCGGCCTATCAGAAAACCATTACCATCATTAACGTGTATCTGCCACACAAATCGGGTAAATCCCACTACAGACAACTTCCACTAAAAGACAGAAGGCGACCGTTATCCCCCAAAAATGGCGTTTGCGTTACCGTAGTCAGACCACTGTCACGTGAAACTTTGTGTTTATATGATGGCTCTGCTACGACCTCAAAGCTGAAAAAATGTGTTTAATACACAGCAAGGAGTACACCGGAGCATCTTTAAGGGGCCGTGCAACACTTTTTCAGCATGGTCAGAAAGTGATGCCGATCAATAGTCGAGTCTCCTGAGAACACGCGAGCTAAACATAGCGCAGCACGCGGCCGGGAATTTACAGTTATTTCAAAAACTCAGTTTGAAATCACTCCGTTTTCTCCCTGCAAATGATGACATATATACACACATCAGTGCGCCATATACCGAGGTCCACGGCCATTGGCTTTTTCAGCATCCTCACCATGGTCTCCGAGATAGCGGAGGCCGTGGACGCCATGGCCTCCGAGATTGCGCAATCTCGGAGGCCATATTCTGACCTCCACAGTTACCGTGGCCGCGGCGAGATGCCGTGACGTGCCCGCACGCGCTCGCGATCACACTAAAAGTAAGTCGCGCGTTCAAAGGAAAAATGAAACAAGAGTGCTCAATGTGATGACGCGCGCTGACTAGAGAATGCATCTGCCTGCCCCCTTGTCATTATCTCTGCGTAGCTTTCAGCGCCTCCCTAGTACGAAAAGAGAAAGAAAGTGGTTGATGCGCGGGAAAATGCCTGTAACTCTTCTCGCTCCTGATGGATTGTAAAGATTTCTGCGCGTCGATTCGTGAGGCGATAAGCTTTTCTAATGAGTCCATTTATGGTTACTTGAAAAAGTGGTGCATGACCCCTTTAATTCAATGCATTATTGTAAACCTGTGTATAAGACTGCTATGATCAAGATGCTATAACGCTATATTAGCATCTCAAAGCTTAACAAAGATTGTTTAATACAGAGCAGGGATACAACATATCTGCAAGGCTTGCAAAACATAGAAATGCGTTAGCCTGACAGAAGGGAACAGCACCATCTTCGCTGTTGCATTCGTGTCTGGGAAGCTTAGCTGGTTGAATTTTAAAGACGACAGTCTTTAAAATTCAGCGCAGAAATTCAACGCAGAAATTTTGGTCTGTCTGTCTGTCCCACGATTCAGCCACCCGGCCAAAGTTTAAAGGAGCAGTGACACCAAATTTCAAACTCGAGATGTGGTGTTCACTCGATTGCTTGGTATGCATGAGTTTTTTTAGCGAAGTATGAATCGCGTCCGTTACGTAGAAGTTATTCTATATCGAGCGCGAAGAGCGTACAAAGGCTCAACGGCGCGTTCATGCCATGCAACATCGATACTATTTTGCCGTGTTCAGCTAGCTTCTAGGCCACGCCTCAGGCACTGGGTGACGATGCGCGAGCAACGCTGACGTCGACAAGTTTAATGTTTTCATCGTGGTGCCTACTTGTGGTACCGCCTGGCGGCGACGCCAGGCTGCCTGGCAACGGCGTCGCTTGTTTTGTTTTGCTTGCTTAGTGCAGCGCGTTTGTGTGAATCCTGCGTTTTCGTTGTACCGCTTCGGGTGGACTGTCGTGGAGTAATGAGCGCGAATGTGATTATTCAAAGCTACGATCTCCATCGCATTACGTGCCAGCATGCCATGGAACCGTTGTGCGCTGCCATCATGCTCTTCAAATAAGAGGAAAAGCGAAAAGTATGGGGCGCCATTGCGAAACGCTACCCCCCCCACAACGCGCTCACGGAATCAAAACGCCAGGCCTCCGCGTTTCACTTTTTTTTCTTGTCGCGTTTCAGTCTATGAGCAGTATACATTACAATTGACACACATGGCGACATTCACTAGCTGACCTGTTATTACGACACATTGGTTATGCTTAGGTAGATGCAAACATGACAATAACTGATCAAAGTGCACCAGTACGGAACGTATGGTTCAGAGAAATATTATTTCAAACAAGTAACAAGCACGCAGCGTTCATATGCGTAGTTGT
Organism: Rhipicephalus appendiculatus; assembly: GCA_030522465.1. NCBI lineage: Eukaryota > Metazoa > Arthropoda > Arachnida > Ixodida > Ixodidae > Rhipicephalus > Rhipicephalus appendiculatus. The sequence goes on from JALIZH010011996.1 coordinate 6,788, forward strand.
GACATGTCTTGCCAGCGAGCATTGCCCAAGCGCGCGTCTCCAGCTGCCTCCTCGTCGCTGCCGGGTCGGGCGTCGATATCAGAATCACTACTCTGAAGAGGATCGAACCGTAAATGATTCACCACGTCGCCAATCGCAGCGATTCCATATTCCTCAGTGTTTTCATCGTCGCTTCTGGATGCTCTTGACGGCGGCGGCGACGATGGGCGTGGCGAACACATGCCTACACGTGCTCCCCGAGCAGACGAAATGTCAGCTGAAACTCGCGTCACCATTTCGTGTGGCCACGTGATCAGATGAGGAGTGACCGCGGGAGGTGGCCGCTTGGTAGCGTTGGCAGCGCTAAAAATGGCGGGCTTTGCTCGGCGGAATTGCGTTCGATACTGGCATACTAATCATTATTACATCTATTAATTCGTCGCATTGTTGCATTATAAGTACCGAATCGTTACTAGGGGATCGATAACTACACGTTGAAGCAAAAAACGCGACATGCGTAAAGTTGATGTCACTGCTCCTTTAAGAACTTGCTGAACGCCCAGCCATCTTGCACAAGGGGCTGCGTTCATACTTGTGAACAATGTCGATGAAAAAGCAAATGTTACGTATATCTGAGGCGCAACATCAATACGTAAATATTAGGTGGTGTGTTCCTTGAATATAAAATGCATACATACATAATTCTAGAGACCCTTGTGTTGCTTAGGCTTCGCTGAAAATGCGACGCTGTGCACGACAAAGCCTGGCATTGGCCCTGGGTTCTGCACAAGCTCATGTTTCCCGATGCCACTGCCAGATGGCGTCCATATCTCACGCAGCGCCTCCTCTATGTTATCAATGCAAGCCATATGCGGCCGATTCAACATAGAGGAGGCACTGTCTGAGGCAAGGCAAAACATTGTAGTACGGCCGGCAGAAGACTATCGTCTTTCGATGACATTTGCAGCGAAGCACGCAGATACACGGTCAATTTTAACACGAAAGTGTTTTATGCCGGGGTCCACCACGACTCCTCTGACGCATTTCCGTCACGCATATGACGTTATAAAATATAAACTAACATATTCAGATCAAACGAAAAACTAGAAAGAAAAAATTCCGTCGCCGGGCGTCGAACCTACGACCTCTCGCTCCGCAGCGGGCGGCGCGAAACCACTCGACCACAGGAGCGTACGTATCTTAGCTTGCTAACGGCAAGCTATTTATATACACCATGTACCGTTGGCGGTCCTCAAAGCTCGTTGACTTCAGCGCGTTTTCATCATCACTAGCGAGATGGCGCGAAGGTGTCACGGAGTGCGCGCTCTAAAGGTCGTCGCACCTCTCGCTGCGATGAGCGCGCACCTCCACGAGGCGTGGTTGCTTGAGCGCGCGCGCTTATCTCGAGATCGGGGCACTGGGGCGCTTTGTACGTCTCGTGCTGCCACCGCAAGTTTTGTATGAAGTTACAGTGGTTAAAGAGTGCACAAAGGTCACTTCGCTCGCCGCAGCGGCCGCGTTTACGTAAGGAACGCGCTGCTCTCACACGAAGTAACAATTGTGACAGTTGTTCGCGCTCTTCCTGTGTATACTTGTGCGGTCGTTTCGTGAGTCTTTCTTTGTGTTAGAGCAGAACACCTTAGGTGTCGAGCTGTGACAGTTAGCCCGCGCTTGTTCATTTCATTTCGTGCGTCATTTCTGCTTGAGGTGCGCGCAGCAAGTTTCGAGCTGCTTGCCGTTCTTACCGTGCCATTACTATTTGTTGCTTGTAGCATTCATTCTTTCGCCCTTGTGGCGAAACAATGCACAATAAACCCTCAACTACCTCTGTAAAGACACGTTTCACTTTCGTGTTATACCGATTCCTTTGACAGAGGGATCAGCCATGTTTTTTTTATTTGCTAAAACTCAATGGGATTTTTTTTTCTAATGTGACCACCATAACGTGGCTGTATTACTCTCCTCGACAACGCACGTGACTGCTTTTATATTTCGTATATCGCTTGCTTTCTTTACGTATACAGATGTTCAACACTGGAGAAAAAATCTGGATGACGAGGCGCACTTATGATGTGAACAGGGTTGACTGCGTTTACTGGGAGAAGATTGCGCTTAACAATACTGATTATGACTACTTTAACTGGTACCGAAAGAACCCTAAAGCGCGTGACTGGACTAAACAAGGACCGCAACAGTAAGTGACTTGCTAATTGTCATAGCAAATTCAGGTGGCAACAGACGTTCATTTTCCCTCGCAATGAACCTATGGCGTTGGCAAAACTTTAAGGACACTGTGGTGCTCAGTCTAGTGACCACACAAGTATGACCTTTAATGTATCCAGACTATCGCGACCGACATAAGCTTCCCAGATATTCGCACACAACGGGAAGTATTTTCGTTCAAACTGCAAGACGCTTGTGTACCACCTTAAGTTATCAGGCTAATTCGCAATTCGGATCTTCATCATGAATAGGGACTTGTTTACCTCGGTTTTAAACGGATCTATCCAAGAGCACTGCTTGATCACTGCGTCATAACTTTGCTTAACATTTCTAGCGAGCATGCAGCTTCATCTAGACGCTAGAAAATTTATTTATTTTACGCCTCCTTCAGTCTCCACCTTTGTTTGCAGCGATGCAGGCTACTGAACCGTGTCACAGGCATTTTCACAAAGCTCTTAGTTGTAGGCTGCGCGAATTTTTCGGTATCCTGGTCCCTAAATCCTTGGCCCAAAATATGGCCGATCTCGGAGATAGTGCAATAGTATTTTCACCCGCGGAATAAGGAAAATTCTAAAGTAGAGGTCGGATAATTACTGGAAAGCCAGGAAAAACTAATGAATGTCATGTTGTCTTCATTTATCATACCCTTAGGGGCCTTTTACAATGCATCAAAGAATCATTGCGTAAGAAATAAGATAAAGAACATGTCAAGACACAGCAATGGAGTTCGGGCTATTTGGTGTCGGTTATCAATAACGTTATTTTCGCGTGAAATGAAAGTGGGCAAAGACACACAGTTGACGCTTGTACACTTTATGTTTCTCTGTACCTGTCCACCTTGATTTCGCGCGAACGAAGTTGTGGTCATATGATAAGTGGTTCAGCTTTTCTGTCCATTGACAGACGAGCTGGACAATGCAGAACAAGATAATCCAGTTGCTGTAACTCGCACGGTACCTGCGAACTCGCACGGTACCTGCGAGTTCGCTGCAAGAGACGCTCATCGGCGTTTCTGCAGTGCATACCACAAGAACACTTGGCGAGAAGCGCGTGCCTCGTAGCCCGCGCAACGCAACCCTATCCACTTCGACCGCTGCGCCACCAAAGATTTTAACACGAAAGCGTCTTATGCTGGGGTCCACCAAGATTTGAGTGACGTATTTCCGTCACGGAAATGACGTCGAAGAAATACGCATGAGCATAAGACGAAGAAAAAAAAGTTCCGTCAAGAGGAGTCGAACTTATGACCTCTTGGTCCGCGACATCACATGCCGGGCACGCTATCCACTGCGCCACTGTCACATACTCTGCTGGCGTTAAAAAAAAGCCTTTTATATCTACCACTGTCCTCTCGCAGTGCTCTTGCTAAAGTGAAGTAATGCATCATGACCGTGAAATTCACGATTAGTTCTTTCAAAGCGTCGTTTCTACGCGTCCATAAGTAGCTAACTTAGAGCATATGCTTTGGCGATGCCCCTCGTTACTGGGCAGTGAACAAGCCGACCCAGCCAAGTGGAGCTCCGCCATCAGAAGCCCCAACAAGGGGGGATCAGCTTTGGGCCGTCCAGAGAGCCCACGATGCGGCGGTCAGGCTAAGCCTGCCCGTCTCAACGTGGGAGAATCCCACTGCGCGCTAGTCGCGTCTCTCAGGACTATAATAAAGTTCCACCATCCATCTATCCCATTCGGCACGTTTCGAATAGGAAAAGTGCAATTTTGTCAACGCATTAACACACTGCCAGGTGGCGACCTTACCCCTAGAATCTGGCCTCGATCAGAGCATCCGTCCATACCAAAATTGCTCTGCAACGCGCGAGCGCGTTGCGTGGCCGTAGCTCCGCGTTCCCAACTTAAGCTCGCCCCGCGAAAAACCGCACCCGGCCAACGGGGAAGACTCGACGCGCGTTGCGTTTCCCTCTCGTCGGACAACGTTGTTCAAAAACTCTAACATGCCGCGAGTAGGCGACCTTAGCCCAAGTTCGGCGTCCAATGAGTGACGCTGTTCTGGCTGTCGCACCGATTTCCCTAATTCCGCTCTCACCGTACAGTATACAAGCATCTATGACCACAAGGATCTGTTTAATCATTGATCATGGACGTTAGTCGTCCCCGGGATAAAGATGTGCCACCAAGCGTCAACGTGCATGCATCCGCATGAAACGCTGCTATAACTGTCGAAACACTAATAGACGTTGTGCAAGCTATCTTATATCAATGTACAGTAAACATTCAACTACTTCTGTAAGGAGACGTTTCACTTTCGTGTTATACCGATTCCTATGATGGAGGGATCAACCACGTTTTTCCACACCCCGCGCCTCACCCCCAAGCAGGCACGGAACCGGTTGTTCGGCCCACTCAAAGCCGTTCTAGTACACTCTAGCCAGACTCCAATACTGCATCTGAGTCTCTTTGTGACGCAGGGACGCCCAGCGTGCTCAAACTCGTATGCGTCAAGGCAACGTAGCGCGGTGCGCGTGGGAGTATAGAGTGCTCGATTTTCGCGTCAACGAAACCTGACGAACCTGGCGTCGCCAAATTCGTCCGCAGCTGGCTCGCGCAAACCCTACGTCGGACTATATTCGGCCCTTATCCCTTTATATTCCATTGTAGTCGACGTTTCTGGTATTACCACGATGTACACACAACTACTTCACTTAGAAAACTACGTCGATCCATCTCGTTACGCTTGCCTCAAAGCTTAAAAATTCAGCATAGACTCGCCGACTCCTTCGCATGAAACCGATTCCCGAAAGGGATGGGCATCTGCCAGTTTTTTTTTTTAGGAGCGAAGCTCCTTAGGCCGGCACCCTGCCGTCGCGGTCGCCGTTGAAGCTCCCTGGCACGGTGCCAGCTGTGGCGTATCCCCCTAACGCGGGAGGAAAAATGAGCTTTATGAGCGCTGGAACGCGGATAGGCGTCTTCACGATGCGCAAAGCGCGAGAATACGAACGCATGCGAAACGGAGGCAGGTTAGTCTCCCTCTCCCTCTTTCTTCGACACTGCCCTCTCCCCTCAAACCGGCGAACGCGCGAAACCATCGCTTCACCCTATCGTCCGCCCAGTGGTTGGTCCGTTGCCTGGACCACGGCCTGGACAATGAAACGCCGCGTGCGTCCCATTTCTAAGGAGCTTCGCTCATCGGTTGTATTTTGCAGCATACATCTTTTTTCGCGACATGCTTGCTTCCTGTTTCTTGGCTTGCCGCGTGCGCTTCGCATTCCGTCAACGCCCTTGAGGAGCCATACTAGTAGCGAGCGCATTTTTGCGGCCACTTTAGCGAATGACCGGTTAAGTAGTGGGTTTTTCGAAATTTCTGTGACACATCACTGCTTCACTTTTAGTGTAGCAGTTGTGAGTGGTTGGGTTCGCCGCATTTCTCTGGCACATATTGGCGCTAGGGACAACCTGCCTGCCCACATCCGCTTTGCCTTGGCGCATACAGCCACGCTGTATGCGCCAAGGCAGTTGTCCAACTGTGAGTGTGTATGTGCAGACAGTTATAGTGTGTGTACTTATTCTAAACATACAAAACCGAGAATATATTAAGCATCGAAGTATTAGTCCTTGCTTCGCGTGCATTACTCAATCGCCTAAACTTCATGCACGTTGTCCACCGCGTTGGAGCAGTGCTTATGGTGCTAGGCTGCTGACCCAAAGGTTGCGGGTTCCATCCCGGCCGTGACCATCACATTGCGATGGAAGCGAAAAGGTAGAGGCCCGTGTGCTGTGCGATTTCAGCGCACGTTAAAAAACACCAGATGGTAGAAATTGCCGGAGCAATTCCACTACGCAGCGTCTCTCAGAGTCGTATCGTTATTTTGGGACGTAAAACCCCAGGTATGATTATTATTATTATTATTATTTATGCGCGTCATCAGTAACACCGACGAATTTAAGCCATACATGTTCTCTTCACGCGAACTACGTTCATTGAAATGCGTGCGAAGAAAACGAAGTCGCGGAAAATAACACTAGTGAATTTTTGAACCAACTTATAATTTATCGTAGGTATGTTCGGCCGAATTTAGAATTTGGTTGCATTTTATACTCAGCGGGTTCAGTTTACAAGATTAATCCCCTTGTTCTTTCAGAGCAAGAGGCCCTTCGAAGTTTTCTAGGGGTACCAAAATTTACTGCAAATAATGTTTTATATCAAGAAGCCAGAATGTCCATTTTAGTTTGCAGATTCCGCATTCTTACCATCAAAACATAATTAAAAATTTACACTTCATCTCAAAGACGCTTGCAGTTTGTATTCATATCTGAATCGCCAACATTTGTGTAATGAGCCTTGGTCCCGCATATATAAAGCACAGGTTTTGTTTGTGCAAGACCAACTACAATAATTAAATATTAACATACACGACATCGTTCCAAATGATAAATCATCGCCCAAAGTGAAAATATAATTTGACGATATAGTCCCACCTAATGCGAAACTTTTACCTTCTGGATATTTAATACGTTTATTTGAGGACCATTTACTTCACTTGGGAATAATTAATGTAATTGCCACTGATGCATCGATGTGCGAAGAGAAAAAGGAAGTGGGCATTTTCTCAGAAGCTTTATCATGGTCATACTCCCTTCGTCTTCCAGACTATACTCCCATATTCGAAGCTGAGCTCATAGCAATTATATTAGCCCTTAGGAAACTTTCAGCAAATGATTCGGAAGTTGTTATAGTGACTGATTCTCTGACAGCATGTACATCTCTCTCTTCATTTTCTTCTGCCGAGTCTCCTATGCTGAATGATTTCACATCATTATTCCCCAAAATTTGCGTACCGTGCTGTTAGTATGGGTACCAGTCCACCGTGGAATAATTATCAACGAGATGGCTGATACGCTCGCGCGGTGGTCGCTAGGTGGTCCAGTAATGTCTATTGTGCCTGAAACAGCTTTTATTGCGGAGTCTAGAGTCCGAAAGTATTCTCAACTTCAAAATGCCAGGAATGTGAAATTATCCGTTCCAGAATATGGCCATCTCTCTTTTGCCTGGGATAACAAATGGTGCCCCACTCGAAAACTGGAAGTGGCTGTTACAAAATTTCGATGCCGTATACCACCTCTGAATTCCTATTTATACAGGTCTGGTCTGGCACTAATTCCTATGTGCTATTACTGCCAAGAGCCAGAAAACATGGATCATTTTTTCTTATGTGCCCTCGTTTTACTCGCCATAGAAAAAAGCATTTGGAAAAGTTATTCAGAAACTTAAAAAATACTCTGAATCATCAAAATATTCTTTCCTTTGGGGCGTCTTCTCTGGGATTCAGCAACAGGAACGTCTGTTTAGCCATATGCGAATTTCTCGTTGACTCAAGATGAATTCCCTGTTAACATTATTCTCTATCAGTTTTTTGTACTTGAGAATTCCTTTCACGTATGTCATGCCCATATGACCATATGACCGTTCATTGGTTTTCATTTTATTGTATTAATCTATATAGACCAGTCACTCAAATTTTTGTTTATTACCATGGCGATCGATTTCTTTCACATCCCTTTTCAAAATTAAATATTTCCTCTTACATTAACCACCGGTTTCACGGCCAATCCTCCGTAGTGGGTAGGCGCCAAGAATCAAGGAACAAGCAAGCAAGCAAGCAGCTGCTTGTTGCTCAAACTGAAGCGTCATGTACCCCCGCCCTCAAACCTTTTCGGAACACGAAATTTCCGAAAATGATATATTCCCGCTTTGTCTTTGAGCATAGCCCCCAAACAGATGTTCGAGCTTGTAGTAGTCCTTGCGACCTACGCAGCTACCTGCTAGGTTAGATGCGCCGTGCACTAACAGAGCAGAAATTCGCATTTTCAGTGGAGCCCCGCATTCCGAAAACTTTTGGGAGCGGGTGTACTATAATTACCCCATTAGTAAACTCCGCTTTTACTCTTCTTTCGGTTATTCGCACAGTTAGGCGAGCCCAAGGTGTTTACTTTGTAATTTTCAATGGTGTTTACTAATTAATTTTTGTACCCCGTTGTTGCTGTTTTCTCGCAAATTGTAGTTACTATATATGCGGTCTTGCAAGATTATATGGGTAAACTTTTTACTAAGCACGCCTCACTCAGTTACGCATCAGGTGAGGTTACGTTGAAAGCAATACTTAATTTCGATCTTCAACGGTCGATTCCACGAAAGATCACAAAACGTCAGATACCTGATGTCTCCAATTTTCCTGATAATTTTGTATATCATGCCCATATGACCGAATAGCGCGGAATCACAATTTATGTTCAAATAAAAAATTGTAATAACACAGGAAAAATGGACAAGTATCGCACCGAAGGCAGGCAATAAATTGTGCTAGTTGGTTTAAATTCATTTTAAAGGCTTCTTACCTGCGCTATTGAACACTGACGAAGACGAGTGAAAGACGGGACGCGTCCTGTCTTTCACTCGTCTTCGTCCGGGTTCAATAGCGCTGTTAATTAGTCTTTAAAATGGGTATGTGTAGCCGGGTGAGGACAGCAGTTTTACAAAAAGTGCATTTTCGTATGTTCCCGACGATGCTAGCAGCGACGCAAGCTAAATCTTACAAATATCTTTCTTTATAGCACAAATGAAAATAACGGAGAAATTGCACTAATAATATCGAATTCAGAGAAACGTATGCATTTTAAAAAATTCTCTACAAAGCGCTCTATTTCTTAAACTTGCTCGATTTCGGGACACAATTTCAGCTTCTGTGAACGTCCTAGCTTGTTCATATTTACAGCATGGATAGGCCTTTATGTGAATAATAAGCATGTGCATTTTTACTTGTCTAGTAATGTTTAGAGTAATGAATTTTGTTGCTCACAAAATGAAAAACAATACTGTTCGTAATTTAAAAATTTCATAATAAAAGCCCCCTTCTCAAACTTGGTCAAAATTATTCGAATTAATCTCAGAGGACTGCAGCATGATATTCCGGCAAAACATGTTGCATAGCTCATGCACAAAAATCATTACTGTAAAAAATGCTAGACCAAAACAAATGTAGATGCTTATTGTAAACATAAAGGACTATCCTGTCTCTACATATGAACAAGCTAACGCGTCCACTGCAGCAGCACTTGCAGCCGGAAGTCAATCGAGTTTAAAAAACGAAGCCTTTATAGCATTTTTTTAAATACCTCAGTTGTTCACGATTTCATAATATCCCATTAGCGATTTCTCCTTTACTTCGGTTTGTGCTACGAAGAAAGATATTTGTAATACTTAGCTTACGTCGCTTCTAGCAAGGTCGCGAATAATCGAAAACGCACTATTTGCAAAATAGCTGTCGTCACCCGTCGACACTTGTCGATTTTTCCTTTATTTAAAAAAGCTTTTCATTTGAAAACAAACTGTGACATCGCGCTATTCGGTCATATGGGCATGATATACAAAGTTATCAGGAAAATCGAAGACACCAAGTATACGACTTTTTGTGATCTTTCGTGGAATCGACCTAACGGCATATGGACATTCTGGTAGTACGTTACGTTTTGCATGAATAAACATTGCCATTCTACTAAGCTGTATGCAACATCTCACATTTCATTCTTAGAAAGAAAGAACAGTTGCACGCCAAGCTTTGCTACGTCGGCCGTTGGCCAACAATGAAAATCAAACACTACCTAGAAAAAGGTAAGTATCCCAAAGAACGCTTGAGCACGTACTCCGGTTTGAACACTACCCATGCTTGTGCGTGGTCGTGACAGCATGACGGCTGTTTTTTTGACAATGCAGCTTGTTTTAGAAGTATACTATGACACTCAGGACCCCGTAGTCTTCGCACACGAACTCTACGTCGGGGCGCAAATACTTCGCAGCGCTTAAGGTTAACTGGAAATGGGAAATTAAAAACCAGTTAATTGACTTCGTAATTGAAAGCTTGTGGGCAGTTATTTATATGGAAAGTTTGTAGAACGTGCCACTCTTTAGGACCACTTTTTAGAAATCCTCAAAAATGAACGTAATTCGCTGTCATTACACTCGGACACACCTGCCAGCATGCAGTCCTCTTAAAATTGTCACACCTCTGGCGGTCGTCGTGATGATAGTAGGTGTTACTGGTAGAGAGAGAGAAACAACTTTATTAACGGCACAGCGAGGTCGTTGAACTTAGTTTGCCGGTGGTTCGAATGGCGGTGGCCAGTAGCTCGCCACGACCTTTTCGGCCCAGTTAATAACTGCTGTCTGAGTATGTGGTTTATTTGAAGACAGGAGTGACTCCCACGCCTCGAGGGAGGAAGCTGGCAGTATTGCTTTTAGAATTGGGTTCCCCTGGCATTCCCAAAGAATGTGATTTTGGGTAGCCTTCAGCCTAGCTGCCTTGTCGCATCACATGAACAATGAAAATAACTTCCTTTGCTTTGAAATGCAGTGAAAATAAGTTTCATGCTTTACAAAAGCATGCGTCCTGTATGCAGGATTCACAATACAACATGTAATATCGTACATTGTCATCGGGCGTCAGAACATATGATTATCAGGATGACTTCGTGGTTTAAAGCTGGCCGCCCATTACAAAAGGCACAGATGTTATTGCGCGTATTCCCTTAAGACCACGTAGCGTGTGCATAGGAATTTCGAAAATATTTGACGCGCATAATTTCTCGTGGTTTAAAGCATGCTACCCATTACACAGAATGCAGCCATATGCGAAACCTTAACTGACACAATTCACTTTCAACTGAATCGATTACATTGTAGTCACAATTTGAACTTCTCGAGTAACATATACAATAACAAGTATGCACTGAGTGGTTGAAGTAAGCACTAGGGCCAGGTGAAGCTTAACGGTCCCCCCAATCTTTTGTCGCCATTTTTAGTGCTCCTTATAAGGGGCACCTGCATCAGCCCCAAAACGCCGTTTTACAAGAGATAATACGCCAGGTGGATATTCGATGTTTAATGTCCTATCCAACGCTATGGTCTCTCACAGCAAGGGGTCATTCAGTGGGTTGGGACGGACTCTGCAAACGCATTTCTCAGCCTATAGTGAAATAGCTGACCTGCGGAAGGGTGAGCGCTCGGTAAACATGCACTCGATTATCAGAAAATTACATTTGGCACGTCAGTGCCATTACATTCCTTGATCTCAGCCATTGCAGGTAGACCGTCTGTGCATTCAGCTCATGACAGCGCGCGAATATGCAGATACCGCTCCCACGAATCTGAGAGTACTTGATGGTTCTTATTGAATAGTAATCTTCCTCCATCTACAGAGTGTCGCGCAAAATAAGAGCCGGCACCTCCGTGCGCTCAAGTGCCACCGAGTGGAGGCCATGCCTCCGACTTCTGCGGCTTGGTGGTGGTTCTCAGCTCTCGTAATAGTGGTCATGTGCTCGGTAACGACGCAGTGTCTGAGATCTGTGGCTGGGAAGACAGCTTGCGGCTGTTATTTGTGTCTTCCTCGGGTTATTCCGCGAAGCTCACGGTGAAAGGGCTGCAGAGAAGAGTTGCACCGAGGGGTTGGCGCCTTTCCCGCGTGCCATTCACAGTGCTTTGATGATCGCTGAAATCTGAAAGCCAAACAAAACAGCACTGAGAGTGACACTCGATTCAGGCTATAATTGCTAGCAGATGCCGTCGTAATAGTCCCATCCCGTCACGCCATATCGAAAGCGGTAAGTGGTCACAAGCTCAATACAGGGTCTCACTAAGCGTGGCGGTATCCGAACGCTTTCACGGCTTTGTCCAACAATCAATGTCATCTTGTTTGCCGAGACACCCCAGTTGTTCCCAAACAATTCGTGATGGTGGAGCAGCACGCGAGAAACCTGAAGCCCGACCAGGCGTGGTGAGGTAACAGCACTCTTATGACATTGTCACAACATCAGCGTCACCATGTAAGCCGAGAAACCACGCTTGATTCCAAACAGGCGGCGATGGTGGGGACGCAGGTGAGAAACACCGAACGCTAACCCGTCAAATAATCCAGTAGGTGCAAGAGTTACGCGATAGAATGCCCCAGCTCCACACGCTGCTCGGCGAGCCTCCCGTAAAGACAGGGTTGACGTCCCTGTAGTACGCAGTGGCAGCAGAAGCACCAACGATAGCATCCATGGCCACGGAAGAATGGACGGCTTCGCTTGGCGACTGATAAGCAGCTGTGAACACGGAAGTATCAACAGTGACTTAGCCAAATTTAAATGCAGACAACAATTTGTTCGTCTTAATGAGCGTTGCATTCTGGGCATGTTTGTAATCAACCACTTCAGTATGATTGTTCAACAGAAAAAAAAACTTCTCCATCTCCCACTAAAGGGAACCATGTGGATTTGCGAAGCAGCGGGGAGATAATCAGCTTGAGCGGGATGAACGTTGCCGCTCTTATTTCACGGTAGCGGTCCGGGCGCTCATCGCGGCGCTGCACAGGAGAGAGAATGAGGCGCGGGCGCTCCGCCATTTTCATACCACGGAACTACCGTGGCGCCCCCAGCGGAGTATGCAGCTGTCACACCACCTGTAGTGCGCGCCGCTCCGTAGAGGATTCCTAAAGGACAGGACGGGGGGGGACCGTAAGAAAGGAGAGAGAGGGGGAGGGGACGTGCATGCGCTATGGGGCTCGGGAGCCGCTCCGCAGAGTAGAGGATTCCTAGAGAAGAGAAAGGGGGTGAGCGTAGGAGAGACAGGGGGAGGGGACGCGCATGCGCTATGGTGGTGTGCGACGCGGGAAGGAGGGACGGACTAAGCTCCCTCTAAACACATGCAAGCAAGATCAAGGAATGGGGTCAACCTGGGCGACAGACACCACCTGCCTAGGCATTGCTAAGCAACCTCTCTGTGCTCTCGCCCATGATTCTGATTAATGAGATAGTAATTGACGGCCTTCATATTACTTCAGTGCTCTGGTTCGCATGATGGGTGCTTCCCTACTTCATGAAAGTGGCCGGACGCGGGACGGGGGACGCGGAAGGGACGGACAGAGCCCCGAGCATAAGATGCTTCGCATCTTAAAAAAACTGCCCCATCTCCCGCTAAAGGGAACCATGTGTGGATGCGAAGCAGCGGGGAGATAATTAGGTTGAACGGGAGGAACGTCGCCGCTCTCATTTCACGGAAGCGGTCCGGGCGCTCATCGCGGCGCTGCACAGGAGAGAAAATGAGGCGTGCGCGTTCCGTCATTTTCATACCGCGGAACTACCGTGGCGCCCCCCAGCGGAGTATGCAGCTGTCACACCACCTGTCGGGCCCGCCGCTGCGTAGAGTATTCCTAGAGGAAAGGACGGGAGGATCGTAGGAGAGGAGAGAGAGGGGGGAGGGGTCGTGCATTCCCTGTGGGGGTGTGGGACGCGGGAGCAGCTCCGTAGAGTAGAGGATTCCTACAGCAGAGAAAGGGGGTGAGCGTAGGAGAGAGGGGGGAGAGGACGCGCATGCGCTGTGGGAAGCGGGCGCCGCTCCGTAGAGTAGATGATTCCTAGAGTAGAGAAAGGGGTGAGCGTAGGAGAGGAGAGATAGGGGGAGGGGGACGCGCATCCGCTGTCGGAGTGTGGGACGCGGGGGCCGCTTCGTAGAGTAGAAGATTCCTAAGGAGAGAAAGGGAGTGAGCTTAGGAGAGGAGAGAGAAGGGGGAGGGGACGCGCATGCGCTGTGGGGGGTGTAGGACGCGGGACGAAGCAGCGGGGAGATAATTAGCTTGAGCGGGGAGGAACGTCGCCGCTATCATTTCACGGCAGTGGTCCGGGCGCTCATCGCGGCGCTGCACAGGAGAATGAGGCGCGCGTGCTCCGTCATTTTCATGCCGCGGAACAACCGTGGCGCCCCCCAGCAAAGTATGCAGCTGCCACACCACCTGTCGTGCGCGCCGCTCCGTAGAGGATTCCTAGACGAAAGGACGGGGGGGGACCATAGGAGGGGAGAGACAGAGGTAGGGGACGTGCATGCGCTGTGGGGGTGTGGGACGCGGGAGCAGCTCCGTAGAGTAGAGGATCCCTAGAGGAGAGAGGGGGGAGGACGCGCATGCGCTGTGGGGATGTGGGACGCCGGAGCCGCTCCGTAGAGTAGAGAGAGAGAGAATGAATATAGGAAAGGTAGGGAGGTTAACTAGACTACGTCCAGTTTGCTACCCTACACGTGGGGAGAGGGGAATAAGGGAGTAAAAGAGAAAGAGAAAGAGAGAAGTAGATGCACATTGCACACGACACACACAGTGCAGGGTTTCACAGGCGGTCGCTCAGCGATGTTGCCTTCAAGAATTGTAGAAGGGCTCGTGTGGCTTTCTGGGCTGATGTACTTGTAGACCATGCACCCAAGAGCTTTTCCAGAGTAAAGGGGAGATCATCCAGTCTTCTCAAGGCACACTGGAGATTCCGGCGGTCTTGTTCAAAGTCGGGACAGTGGCACAAGACGTGGTCAAGTGTTTCTTCACAGTTGCAGCTATCACACTTGGATCAGTCAGCCATACCTATGCGATGGCTGAATGAGTAGAGGATTCCTACAGGAGAGAGGGGAAAAGGACGCGCATGCGCTGTGAGGATGTGGGACACGGGCGCCGCTCCGTAGAGTAGATGATTCCTAGAGGAGAGAAAGGGGGTGAGCGTAGGAGAGAGAGGGGGGAGGGGACGCGCATGCGCTGTGGGACGCGGGAAGGACTAAGCCCCTCCAAACACATGCAAGCAGTATTAAGGAATGGGGTCAACCTGGGCGACAGACACCACCTGCCTAGCCATTGCTAAGCAGCCTCTCTGTGCTCTCAGCCATGACTCAACGAATGGGGTCAACCTGGGCAACAGACACCACCTGCTTAGCCATTGCTAAGCAGCCTCTCTGTGCTCTCGGCCACGACTCTGATGACTGTGGTAGTGGTTGACGGCCTTCATATTACTACAGTGTTCTGGTTCGCATAATGGGTGCTTCCCTACTTCATGAATGTGGCCGGACGCGGGACGCGGGAGGGACGGACATTGCACCGAGCATAAGATGCTTCGCATCTAAAAAGGGGTTCTGTTTAGATCCGAAGCATCTTATGCTCGGGGGCTATGTCCGTCCCGCGTCTCCCCGTCCCGCGTCCGGCAACTGGGTTGCCGGACGCGGAAATTCCCCCAGTTGCCGTCCGGCAACTGGGGGAATGGGTTGAACCCATTCCTTGATCTTGCTTGCATGTGTTTGGAGGAGGCTTAGTCCGTCCCTCCTTCCCACGTCCCACACCACCACAGTGCATGCGCGTCTCCTCCCCCCTCTCTCTCTCTCCTACGCTCACCCCCTTTCTCTCATCTAGGAATCCTCTACCCTTACGGAGCGTCCCACACTCCCCCCCACAGCGCATGCGCGTCCCCTCCCCTATCCTCTCCTACGCTCAACCCCACTCTCTCCTCTAGAAATCATCTACTGTACGGAGCGGCGTCCCACATCAGAACAGCGCAAGCGCATGCGCGTCCCCCCCCCCCCCCCCCACAGCGCATGCGCGTCCTCTCTCCCTTACTCCTCTAGGAATCCTCTACTCTACAGAGCGGCTCCCGCGTCCCACAGACCCCCGTGCATGCACGTCCCCTCTCTCTCCTCTCCTACGGTCCACCCGTCCTCTCCTCTAGGAATTCTCTCTACGGAGCGGCGCGCACGACAGGTGGTGTGACAGCTGCATCCCGCTCAAGCTAATTATCTCCCCGCTGATTCGCATCCACACATGGTTCCCTTTAGCGGGAGATGGGGGAAGTTTTATGCTCGGGGCTTTGTCCGTCCCTCCCGCGTCCCCCGTCCCGCGTCCGGCCACTTTCATGAAGTAGGGAAGCACCCATTATGCGAACCAGAACACTGTAGTAATATGAAGGCCGTCAACGACTACTACAGTCATCAGAGTCATGGCTGAGAGCACAGAGAGGCTGCTTAGCAATGGCTAGGCAGGTGGTGTCTGTCGCCCAGGTTGACCCCATTCCTTAATCTTGATTGCATGTGTTTGGAGGGGGGCTTAGTCCTTCCCGCGTCCCACACCGCAACACCGCATGCGCGTCCCCCTCCCCCTCTCTCTCCTAAGCTCACCCCTTTCTCTCCTCTAGGAATCGTTACTCTACGGAGTGGCCCCCGCGTCCCACACCCCCCCACAGCGCATGCGCGTCCCCTCCCCTGTGCTCTCCTACGCTCACCCCCTTCCTCTACTCTAGGAATCATCTACTTTACGGAGCGGCGCATGCGCGTCCTCTCCCCCCTCTCTCCTCTAGGAATACTCTACTCTACGGAGCGGCTCCGGCGTCCCACATCCCCACAGCGCATGCGCGTCCTCTCCCCCCTCTCTCCTCTTGGAATCATCTACTCTACGGAGCGGCTCACGCGTCCCACACCCCCACAGCGCATGCATGTCCCCCTCCCCCCTCTCTCTCTCCTCTCCTACGGTCCCCCCCGTCCTTTCCTCTAGGAATCCTCTACGGAGCGGCGCGAACGACAGGTGGTGTGACAGCTGCTTACTCCGCTGGGGGGCGCCGCGGTATGAAAATGACGGAGCGCGCGCGCCTGATTCTCTCTCCTGCACAGCGCCCCGATGAGCGCCCGGACCACTGCCGTGAAACGAGAGCGGGGACGTTCCTCCTGCTCAAGCTAATTATCTCCCCGCTGCTTCGCATCCACATATGGTTCCCTTTAGCGCGGGATGGTTATTTTTTTTTCTTTTGGGGGAGGTGTTGGCTCACATTAAATCAAGAATGCTAATAAACATGAATAGGCCCAGTTTTACGCCAACCAAGTATTGGGTAGTGTTAGTGCAGAGCGCGAACGACACTATGGTCGGTAACGGCCTAAGAATAAATATAGGCTCCACCCACGAGCGGCATTGCACTCATTTTCCATGCTTCCGCCGTGTTGCTACTTCACGCTGCGGAAACAACAGAACGCGATAAAGCCTTGCAAGACACTCCAAGCTGCTGCCGCTTCGGTGCACGTCAAACGCGGCACAATCACAAACTTCAACTGGATCGAATGACGACCGGCGAGGATGATGCTGTGTACGTGTGGATAACAGTTGAATTTTAGATGCGAAGCATCTTATGCTCGGGGCTATGTCCGTCCCGCGTCCCCCCGTCCCGCGTCCGGCCACTGTCATGAAGTAGGTAAGCACCCATTATGTGAACCAGAACACTGTAGTAATATGAAGGCCGTCAACCCTAACACAGTCATCAGAGTCATGGCCGAGAGCACAGAGAGGCTGCTTAGCAATGGCTAGGCAGGTGGTGTCTGTCGCCCAGGTTGACCCCATTCCTTGAGTCATGGCCGAGAGCACAGAGAGGCTGCTTAACAATGGCTAGCCAGGTGGTGTCTGTCGCCCAGGTTGACCCCATTCCTTAATCTTGCTTGCATGTGTTTGGAGGGGGGCTTAGTCCGTCCCTCCTTCCCGCGTCCCACACCACCACACCGCATGCGCATCCCCTCCCCCCTCTCTCTCCTACTCTCACCCTCTTTCTCTCCTCTAGGAATCTTCTATTCTACGGAGCGGCGCATGCGCGCACTCTCCCCCCTCTCTCCTCTAGGAATACTCTACTCTACGGAGCGGCTCCGGCATCCCACAGCGCATGCGCGTCCGCTGCCCCTCTCTCCTCTGGGAATCATCTACTCTACGGAGCGGCTCACGCGTCCCACACCCCCACAGCGCATGCACGTCCCCTCTCTCTCCTCTCCTATGCCCCCCCCCGTCCTTTCCTCTAGGAATCCTCTACGGAGCGGCGCGAACGACAGGTGGTGTGACAGCTGCATACTCCGCTGGGGGGCGCCACGGTAGTTCCGCGGTATGAAAATGACGGAGCGCGCGCGCCTCATTCTCTCTCCTGCGCAGCGCCGCGATGAGCGCCCGGACCACTGCCGTGAAATGAGAGCGGCCACGTTCCTTCCGCTCAAGCTAATTATCTCCCCGCTGCTTCGCATCCACACATGTTCCCTTTAGCGGGAGATGGGGAATTTTTTTTATTGGTTCGTCCTCACCATTACGTCATAGCAAAGCGTTGCTCTTGTTGGACGCGCATAACACAAATGGATAGTGGTACACTTTACTTTTTATTAGCTTGTCACCGGCTATAGTGTTTAGCAAGTTATGTAAGAAGCAATAGATGTTCCATATCTCGACTCTTTCTAATTACCTGATTTAGTGCCGCAGTACGCCTGCAAAGTTCATGTTTAGTTTAATTGATTGCTTGCTGCGTTGGTTTTTTAAGTTGATGTGGTTCACATGCGTTCCCTTTTACAGAAAGTCAAGCGATGCCCTATCGACTCTTGTTTTGGTCAGTAAAAGAAAAATGCTTCATATTGGAGCTCTCAAGTAAGATACATAGAAAACTTTTTTTTCTCTTGCCTAGTCATATACAGTAGAACCTCGTTATAGTTTTTAAAAAAAACACGGAAAGTGAACGTACGATCTGGGCAAACGTACGATCCGAATCCAGTAAAAATTGAGGCTGACAGGCCCGTATTGAGGCGGAAGGGGTAAAAACATTTATTTATCGAAAAAAAATATGGAGGGACTCTTCGATTTCCGAACTTCTGACATCTCGCTGGCAGCCACCACCTTGCTAGTGCCGGTTCTGACAGAAAAAAATGTCATGATCACGTGTATTGAAATCCCGAGATAAGCCGAATATTCCAAAGTCGAAGGCTGGGACAACCAGCTACCGCCGTGGCCGCAAACGAAACTGCGCCGAATGAGCGTCGGTTCTTTTTGCACTGCCACTTGGAAATATGGGACTAGGTGTGCCGAAGAGCGGAAGTGATATTCTCGATCATATGCACTTGGGATATGATTACTTACGTTGGCAAGTCCAGGCACGACTCGCCCCGTCCGTGAAGAAAACTGCCGACGCGCTACCGGCTTAAAAAGCTCAACTCTGCACAGTGCACGCAAGAATTGCGGTGCCACGCGATATGCGAAATCTCACGAAAGTGATAAGCCACCCCGAAAGCGACAGCTGCTCGCGGCTATCGTGTCCTACGTCGCACATGCGCGATTATCAGTTAGCATTCTGTCCTATCTTGAGACATGAAGCGGTATGTTCGCTGCCACTCGTAATCGCACCATCTCGCACGGCGGAACGTGCTTTAGAAGATTACGGCAGGCGTAATGGCAACCGAAGGTGAAGTACCCCAAGCGCCCGTATTGCGATCCGTGGAGTCCTCAAAATGAAAGCGGCGCACGCATCGTCTCTTCTAGCGTCTGATAGCCAGAAACCTTCCAGATACCTTCCAGAACCAAATTCGTCCAGGTAGGTTCCGACAACCCGATGGAAGGCAGAATTGTCCATCCAGAGAAAAACGAATGCCGCCTGGGCGCGGCGCAACCCGAAAACGTGCGCGTTCCGGGAGAAAAGTGCACAATGGCGGTGTTTCTATCGTTGAGTGTCGCGGCGCGTTGTGGAGCGGGGATGTGTGCGTTTCCGTCGGACTTGAGTCCCTAGATTTTTCCCTTTTTGCCGAAGTACCGACAACTGCCTCCTCTCCCGCCCCCTCTTACGACGCAAGGGGAGAAATTCGGCCTTGTTGGTAAGACATTAGGAAATATTTAGCGCAAAGTGACACAGGACGAGAAGGGAGGACACAACACGTGCGCTATCTTTCAACAAAATCATTTTGTTGACAGATAGCGCACGTGTTGTGTCTTCCCTTGTCTCTTAAGCGCAACCAGTGTGTGCCGTCATGTTCTTCCTAACTTGGAAGATTTACAAAGCCACGTACGTGCAAGTACATTAGCCACGCATCTTTCAGCGCACAACATGCAAATGCGACACGCCTTTCTTCTACTGCCAAACCCCCGTCATTAGTGAGCGGGGAACACGTTTCACCAGATGCTGGAAAAGCGTTAGGAAGAACATGGCTAACGAAAACGAGCCTTAGCCAATGAGATTCGTCGGTGGCGATTCAATGGTTGTCGGTACTTTGCAAGGAAGAGACCTCGTACCGAACCGTGGCTGCCGTGGTGGACTGCAGGCACTGGAGGAGCGGCAGCCTTCATTATTTTTGCCGCATTGCTAGCTGCGCAGTGTTCTCCCGGCTGTTGTTGTAGACATGAGGTCTGAACGAAAGTGTATGGAACGTGTGTGCATCTATGTACCGTGCTAAGGATGTAGGATTTGCAATGCTCTGCTAAATCGTGCCGCTATAGAAGTATTTTTTTTAATGCCGTTTCAAGATATTGACCGCCAGCGTCGGCACCTGCACTCAGAGAAGTAGAGGGAGTACTGGAAGAGCAGAGCAACTGCATTACTCTCGCCAGAGTTCTTTAACTCCGTGGGGGAGTAGTGCAGAGTTAGCCGCCGAACGTACTCTTTCCTTGAAGGAAGAGTACAAGAGGCTGCGAACGCTCTGCTACTCACGCGAAGTTCCCAATCTATGCAACTCTCATGCCGATGCGGCGTGAACGAAATCTGGCACTCCGTCCTTGGCGGACGGAGTTGCAATGAGCGCCTGCATCTCGCCACCGAAGCCGCAAATCAATGTAACTCTTGTAACCATGCGCCTTTGAGCGTAGACGCCACAGATGTCAGTTTATTTCGACAAGTTAGTAGAATAACGTTCACTGATAACAAACGTATGGTTTTGTGAAGCGATGATGAACCATGGCCGATGGATGGGCGATTTGGAGGCGGCACGCGTCGGCTACGCCAGTGCTGTAGAACAGAAAACTTCATTCATTTATCTAAAAATAACCCCGGGTTCACAGATAAAGTTCGTTGAGCTGAAATATTCACTATTCAGAAGTTCATTTAAATGAATTTTTTTTTTGCACAGCATGCATAAGAAAACCGCTGGGGATTTTCCAAAAGTTCGTTATTCTGAAATATTCGTCAAACTGACGTTCGTTCAAGTGAAAGTTCACTGCGTATGTCACAGCCTGTGGCAGCAGGCAGAGCAACTGTTTTGGCGTATCGCGTCAAGTTGTCGACAGCGACGACTACCCGGCTATTTCTGGAAACAGTGTGTAGAATGGGCCCATACAGTTCAATGCCAATGTGGTCTAAGGGCCTGGCAGGACTGAGATTGGGTGCAGTGGAGCTTTGCGTCTTTAGCACTGTGGGCTTGACCGAATGTATTTGCGCACAAAAGTGCACATATCTCGCCAATAAAACCTGGAAGGAAGTAGACTGTATGTTTTGAGTACGCCCGCACGTGCGCACTGTGGGTCGGCGTGAAAGGCAAAACATATTTTAGCTCGATGGCGAGGTATGACCAGGAACCACTAGCGGCCGTCAGACGTATAGTTAGACGATAGAGGAGGCTATCGCGGAGCTTAAAGTGAGAAGCTTGATAGCGGTGTGCTCGAGAAGGTGAACGAAAAGTAGACGAGTTGGAAAGGAATCGCAGATGAGCACTGATCCAGGCATCCTTGCGTTGCTCAGATGCCACATCACGGCCTGCTGGAAACAGAAGTATTTCGCCTGCGGCAGATAGGAAGGCAGCACTTTCTGTTGACATAGGCCAGCATGATAAGGCGTCGGCCAGACCTGCAGACAGCACGCATGTCGAAGTCTTGCAACGGGAAGCCCCGCAAGCTAAACAGCCGGAGGGATTCTTCAACGTGAATAGCCAAGAAAGGCCTCAAGGTAGACAAACACTATTCGAACTTTGCTTCAATAACCGCAGAGCCAATGCTACATAACTCTCGAACCTGTATCTCTCGATACACCTCAACGTGCCGAACCACACCTCCGGAAAAATAACAGGCACACTCTTAGAGAATGGCTTTATGTCTAAACGACACGTTGTACAGGTTTCGTTCCAGAGGCTGAGTTCGGTGAGTGTGGGTATTGTCGACTTCTTAGTACTCTACTCGTAGTAGACTTCGTAGTAGGGTAAGGCGGGGCAAAATGAGACACGGGGCAAAACGCGACATTTTGGCTTTGCCGACCTCTATAGCTAATACAGAAAGTACTTTTCTTTCTTTCTATAATTCAGCGAGAGGTGCTGGTACTTCTCCACCTTTTTTATGTGTAAAAGTTGATGATTCCTCAGAGAGTTCGCGTGGGAAAAATTACGCGGCTGGTGTCGGTGTGTTCGTGACCTCTCAAAAAGGGGCGAAATTCTGCTCGGCCAAATTTTCGGATCCGTGCATGAAGCTACTCTGGCGTCAGTAAGACAACGTAAGTATTTGTATTGTTACTTTATACTACTAGCTACATACTACCAAAATTTTAGTTCATTTGGTGCCCGGGGCCAAAGCGGAAAATTTTTTGAATTAGGGCATGTGGGGGGGGGGGGGGGCAAAACGCGACAAAAAGGCATTGAATTGCCTTAGAGAGTGTCTTATTAAGTGAACCATTTACTTAAACTCATTATATATTACATTTATTTGTTTATGAGGGTTCGGACGCACAAGAGAATATCATATAGAGCTTCCTGGGAGGAAAATGACGTGAAAAAGCACTGATTGCTGTTCAGGACAGTCACTCCATTTGCGCTGCAACGAGGTTTTTCCGTGTTCCCAAGGATGCTCTTAAAAGAGGCGAATGCGAAATTGGAAGAATCTGTAAGTTAAGCCGTTCGCACACACGTCTTGGGATCGAGTTTTATTGAGATTCCTTCAATAAAAAATTAAAAAAAACAAGAGCTAGAAAATCCGAATCTATATAGCACAGTTTTAAATTCCTCGCCTCACGAAGCCCGGCTGACAATTAGTTGAAAGCCACGAAACGCCCGTGCAGTTCTGCACCAAAGAGGCAAAAGGAGGCGAAGAAGATCCGTCAGAATATATCTAGCGTCCAATCGTTAACGTTCAACAAAACACAACAATAGCACAAAGAAAGACTGGTGGTGTTTGATCTGCAAGGAGTTTTGGAGCAAAACAGCGCAGGGTTCTGTCTGGATTCAATGCGTGAAGTGCAAGGACTGGGGTCATGAAGGCTGCGTGAGGGCCCACGGAGTTTAATTTCATGTGCTTCCGCGGCAAAAACTAAAGGGATGAAATTTTTTTCACACTGTCTCGTTTTGCCCCGCAGGTTGGGGAAAAATGAGACATCTGGTGCATTTTTTATTTCTTTTTTAAAATAAACTTTGTAACTGTGGCATCATGGTCATATTTAAGTAGCACATACCTTGTACCCAAAGGAAAGTTTCTGCATTAAAGTTTAAGGGTAACGAGTGAAATAAAAATGAATATTCACTATTTTCAAATTTTTGTCTCATTTTGCCCCACCTTACCCTACTACGTAGGATTTGCGTATAGGTGATGTATCGCTGCAGTCGGACGTTCTGCGTATTGGCTTCCTGCGGTGCTATGACGTCGGGTGGATTGGGCTCGAACAATTTTTCTAGCCTGGCATGTCGAGGGTGGTACGACCGCGAGTTCCATCGCTGTACATGCACATTTGACTGATGGTTCTTTAACATGCTGTTGTGGGCCGCCCCCTTCAATCGACTTGTTTTCTCGTCGGCCATATTTCGTCAGTGGTCTAGACAGAGCGAGAGTCGCCTTCTTTCGAGTAAGGTGGCGCGAATCAGGGAAGCTGCTGAACTACGCCTTCGTGTATTAGGTGTCCTTTACTTTCGCGACAAAGTGTATGACCTGTGACGCAATGCAATCAACTTTAGGGGTTTTTTTATTTATTACTACTGCAGACCTTTAGGTCCGAGCTCGTGGGCGGTTTGATTATGACATGATTAATACAGAATAAGACAAAAATGGTTTGAGACTGGTGTAATAACAGACATATCAAACAAAGCGACATGGAAAACGGTTTCTTTTATTAGTATGAATAACACAAATAATAAACCGTAAAACAAAACTACATGTTAATAATAGATTTTGTTTAGTGAAAACTGTAGGAAGAATTACAACGTATGAATACAAAGCAAAAACACGACCATTTTCGCTTTTTAGGGCAAAATAGCACTACAATAACATATGAGACAACTGAAATGGTTAGACTCTGTGTAGAATAGTTTGGCATCGTGAACCAATGCTTGATGGTAGCGGCCTTTATACTCAATTGCTGTTTGGGTTATTTTTTCGTGACGTGAATTTTGCTTATAAAAGCGTATTGAGAATTCTGCAGCGTGTATTAGGCATGCGGCTAATTAATATTTATCGGATTGAGGCATGAAACGTTTCTTGATTGACAGCTATACGAATGGCCGCGTTCAATTTTACTGGTTCAACGTCTATTTGTTTACAACGTTCGCAGCAAACAACAAGAGCCTTAAAAGACGTCAGGCAACGGTAAACCTAAATTCTGGAAAGGATAAAAGAGCCCTGATGTATGTAGAAAACTGAAGCACAATTCGTTTTTTTTATTTTTTACAGCAGGTGATTGTGAGCTTCACACCTGGCAATCTATGACATGGAAAACCGACGTATGTGACAGAGTCTTCTTTGCTTTATGTGGAGCTTATAATTACCCTGTTTTCAAAAAGAGCTGCATCGATCCCAAAGCTATTTGTGTTGGTTTCAGGAGCCAATGCTAATTGTAAATGACACGATAAAATAAAGTTGCTTGTTTTTTGTACTATAATGTGCACGCATTGCACGAACGGGTTCACAATATACGCATGCACACATTTGCAGCAGCATGTTGACAATAAATGTCACTTGCCTTCATATTCTTCATGGAAAAGTTTGTGCTTCCTCAAGTTCATGGAAATCTCTTTCCGTTATGCATCAACTTCACTGTGAGATTTGGTCGTATATTCAGCATGAGAGCATTTTATTTCTGTAGTTGTACTGCAACGGAAAGTCAGTATCTTTTGTGGGGCTGGTTTTCTAACTGAGTGAGTTGTCTGAATACAGGGTGTTCCAATGAATCTGTCCGAAAACCCCAAAGGTAAAGGAAACTGGATATTTGCCCGCTGCCTTTATATTTAACCTTTTCGGTAACGCCAGACATTTTAATGTAGCTTGGGTTCATGAACAATGACAGTAATGAAATAAAAGTAAAATAATTATCTTGGAAATTGATCGAGACAGGTGCTGAGTGTGACATGGCTGAATTAAAACCTCTCTTACGAAACCAATATTCTATTGACCTTATTTTTGAGGTATATCCTGGTATATTTGTTGAAATACTCTTTTATACGGGAGATCCGCACGACAGTGTTTGCCGCACATGTGTTTCCTTCGTTTTTAGTTGGAGGTGAGTAGTAGAGTTCGCCCAATTTCTGTAGTACATGCGTGCTTGGAGTTTGCGATCACATAGAACGGACCAATATTGGTTTTGCCTAGACATATGCACCTACACTGTAAGAAGCTGCAATTTCAGAATCCCGCGTATGGGCCTATCTGGGGCGTCGCGTGTGCGAGTACAGCCCCTCAAGCTATGAAGATGCGTGCGCTGGTTTTTCGGCCTATGAAGAAATAATCAACGTTGGCATGAAGCGCTCCCAGCAATGAGGATGAAGTGCGGTTTCTGCGACGTAGCGCCTCGTGGCCGTTTCTCGTACAACGTGCAAGCGGCCATGTAGCATCAGGGCTTGCTCGTACTTAGTCCCCGCGCTTTCCTTCGCAAGTAGAATATATAGACGTGTTAGTTGTTACAGCCTCTTAGGTCCGCCATGGTGGAGAAGTGGTTAATGTGCTTGGCTACTGACCTCAAGGTCGCGGGTTCGATCCCGGCCGCGGCGGTTACATTTCAATGGAGGCAAAATACTAGACGCCCGAGTACAGTGCGATGGCAGTGCACGTTAAAGAACACCAGATGGTCGAGATATACGGGGCCCTCCACTACGGCGTCCCTCATAATCATATAGTGATTTGGGGACGTAAAAGCTGTGCTATTAATATTACTATTATTACTGCAGTTTCTAAGAAAGCCATTACTAAATAGTGCCTAATTTATCCAACCTTTACCTCCTCAAAAATGAGCGTCATGTCTTTGCGATTACGCGGTAAAGCGTCTTCATTCCGCTGGCGTTTCCAATGAAAGTCTGCTTCGATTTGAAACATGTTTCTGAACTCGACTTCGTGAGTTTCATACGAACGCGGAACGAAACATACCATTTGATGCCGTCTCCTCAGACATCAAGGCTTGCTGTTAAAACTCTCGCAACAACTGGTGCTCAGGTAAGAATAAACTTCTCCCTTTTGATGGTAATAATTAATAGACGAAATTCACGGTATTTCTAGCTTTCCTCTTACGTTATGTCGCATACTATGGAGTAGAGCTGTGCGCCGCCGCGCCGCGCCGCCGCCGCTGCCCGTTTTTGCTCACGCCGATCGCGCCGCCGCCGAAATTTTCAGAGTGACTTCAGAGTGAGTGAATAATTTCGGCGCGCCGCCGGTGGCCTCTCATTTAACCCTAACGGGGAACCGGGACATAAAATAATCACTTCACTTGGCAAGGTTTTCTCGATGTGTCGGTGTAATGGACTCTCCATTCAGCCGCCGCTGATTGGAGGAAGCTCGGCCAACAGCGTGCCCTCTCTTTCCGATTCTTCCTCTTCAACGTCATTATGACGTCACGAAGTTTTCACAACCCTTGACTCAAATTAGAGGAACGGAATGTGCTTCATCCATAAGGGGAAAAAATAGTCGAGAGCACGCCTGCATCCATAAGTCAACCTCCTCCGAAGACACCACCACTTCGGGCTCGTGTCACAATTCCCATCATGCTCTTGTTTGTTTTCCTTTTTCATGGTGAGCTCATGTGTAAATAAAAGAAAATTCACGAGCGAGTGCCTCACGTCCACAGACGAACCTCCTCCGACGACACTCCCCCTCGTGCTCCAAGCTCTGGTGAAAGTTTCCAGCATGCTCCTGTTTCATTTTTTAAGGCTGGGGAGTTGTTCTCGATGTGTACCCCTAGTGTACTGTCCATTCCGGTCGCAGCTGATTGGCTGGAGTTCGGTGACCAGTGCGCTCCCTATTTCCGGATCTTCTTCCGGAACGTCATTTTGATGTCACAAAGCTTTCACAACTCTCGACACTAATGAGAGGGACGGAATGTGCTTCAACGCAACGAACGCAGCGCCCACACATCCGTTTTTGGGCGTACATCTCGGAGGCTGTGCACAAATTCTGGTTGCGTAAGCCATCGAATTAGGTTTAATGCGACTGCCCGTCTAACGCACCTGCGAAGGTCGGTACGCATTCCCTGCATGGTTCTCAAATATCTGGGACACATTCATATGCAAGTTCAGACTTGACAAGTTCCTGCTCCTGTAAATTTCGTGCACTTTCTTCTTACGCTGGGAATGTGTTGACGGGCTCAGTGCATTGACGTGGTATATATATATATATATATATATATATATATACATATATATATATATATATATATATATATATATATATATATATATATATATATATATATATATATATATATATATATGGTGTTTAACTTCCCAAAACCGCGGTATATTTTGAGATTGAGGGGCGCCGTAGTGGCGGGCTTCGGAAATTTTGAATTTTGACCATCTGGTATTCTTCAACGTGCACTGACATCTCCACAGTACACGGGCCTCTGCAATTTCGCCTCCATCGAATTGCGACCGCCGCGGCCGGGATCGAAGCCGCGACCTTCGGGTCAGCAGTCGTCGAGCACCCTAACTGCTACACCCCCGCGGTGGACGCATCGACGTGGTCAAGAGCAAACATCACGGCCAACCACTTTTTCGAGTAACTGAATGCGCTTTGCCGAAATGGACTGCGAATATCTTCTTCAGATGGACACATCTAGAACAGGTCCCCGGAAGTTGTATATATATTTCTTTCCTCCAGAAGTCTCAAGAGTATTGCCTGACCTCAACGCTGCGGCGTCCTACAGCCTTAAAGGGAGACGATCCAACTCGCTGGATAGCATATTAGTGGAGTCTCGGGCCTACTACATTGTGCATAGATAAATCAAATAGATAATCGATGGTTTAATGCACTTTTTTCCTCACTTTTTTTTACTCAAGTAAGTCGATAAATAAATAGAGAAGTAAAGGCAATGAAACACTTATAATAACCGATAGCTGAGCTTGTTGGTAGGTATTCATGTTAAAAAGACAGGGCGTGGAAAAATTGAAGGGCACTTTGTACATTCCAAAGTGTGTTCGGCGAAAGCGTGGGGAGGAGGAGGAGGAGGAGGAGGAATGAAAGAAATGAAAGACAGGGAGGTCAACCAGACGCGCGTCTGGTTTGCTACCCTGTACTGGGGGGGAAGGGACGAAGGGAGTAAAAGAAAGAAAGAGAGGAGAGGGAAGAGAGCACCATCAGGGCACCTGTGCGCCTGTCCATTGCACGCCTACAAGCGGTCGCTTAAGCCGGTCGATTTTAAAAAAACATAGCAATGCTCGCGTCGCTTTGCTGGCCTGCGACGCGTGGAGCCACGATCCGAGGATCTTCTCTTCGGAAAAAGGTCTATCGTCTAGCTTGTTTAGCGTAGCGCGTAGAACGTTGCGTTCGCTCACAAAACTATCACAGGAACACAGTAGATGTTCTATTGTTTCTTCACTATCACACGAGTCACATCTGAAGGTATCTGCCATTCCTATGCGAAAAGAGTACGTCTTCGTGGAAGCTATTCCTAACCACAGGCGGCACAGTAAAGTTGCATCCCGGCGGGAGAGGTCCGATGGAACTTGAAGCTTCCTCGATGGGTCCAATTTATGTAAGCGGCGGTTCCCGACACTGGAGTCGCTCTGCCAAGTTTGCGACATTGTGTCAGCGAACAAGCGAAGGCCCCTGCAGCATCCGTTCTCGACAGGGGTATTGGGGTTGTCTGGGCGTTTTCGTGGGCGGACCGGGCAGCATCATCAGCGAGGTCGTTACCAACAATGCCACAATGTCCCGGCAACCATTGGAACACCACGCCATGTCCCTTCGATAAAACTTGGTGAAGGATTTCTCTGATTTCATTGACTAGCTGCTCGTGCACCCTTCGTCGTAACGTTGATTGCAAACTCTGAAGCTCAGCCTTAGAGTCGCAGAAGACAGCCCATTTTTGAGGCTGGGCTTCCGCGATATAAAGGATAGCCGCACGTAAGGCGGCAAGCTCCGCTGCTGTTGATGTCGTCCTGTGAGACACTTTGAACTTTATAGTCACTTGGCACGCCGGGATAACAACAGCACCTGTGGAGCTGTCAGCCGAGACCGACCCATCGGTGTAAATGTGAGTCCTTTGGCCATATTTCTCGTTGAGTAGCGACAATGTCGCCTGTCGTAGGACCACTGTAGAATGACGGCTCTTGTTGGTAATTCCCGGAATAGTGAGGCTTACCTGTGGTTGTTGTAGGCACCACGGAGGCGACAGTGGTCTTGCTGCTGGAGTGAAGCCCGACGGAAGGCATTCTCTGTGAGTAGAAATGATCTTTGAAAACATGGCTTGTGGTCTCTGAAGTGGCAACGCAGCAATATGGTGACCGGGAACTCGGCATAGGTGTTTAATATGGGCTCTTATATTGTCAGTGGTGACGTATGTTGGAATCAGATGCTCTCTTGCGATCATAATTGTCCCGTGAGTTGAAGTGCAGCGTGGCAATCCTAAGCACGTGCGTAGTGCCTGTCCTTGCAGACTTTCGAGGGTGCGGATGTTAGTCTTGCACGTATTTGCCAGCAACGGCAAGCTGTAGCGTAAAAATCCCAGAAACAGTGCTCTGTATAGCTGCATCATTGAACTTATCGATGCGCCCCAAGTTTTCCCGCAGAGGAATCGCATTATGTGAACGATGGAAGTCAGTCTTCTCTTCAGGTAAGTGCAGTGGGCGCTCCACGATAGGTCCCTGTCAATAATCACAGCAAGGAAGCGATGGTTCTTATGGTATGCAACACTTTGACCATTGATGTAAACAGGGTATGGTGTCATGGCCCTGCGAGTAAACGCGACCAATGCGCATTTCTCTGTAGAGACAGAAAGACCTTGTTTGCGGAGATATGAGCATGTCAGGGTGGCAGCCTGCTGGGCCATTCCACTGACTATGCCATGTCTTTTTTCTTTTACACTGTCAGTGGGATAACACACAAAGCGAATGTGTGCGTGTTTTCTTTTTTAATTTTTTTACCGCGAATCGCAGCGAGAAGCGAGACTAATCTTCCTCCGTTCGCATGCGTTAGTAATTTCTGGCGCTTTGCGCATCGTGCAAACGCCATCCGCGTTCCAGCGCTTAATTTGACGGACCCTTTGTAAATTCGTAAGTGTATTCCGTGAACGCCTGCGTCTATTGAGACGGCGTCGGTCAGAATGACTGCAAACGCTGGACACAGCGACGCTACGCAAGCAAAGCGCGAGCGCTGTAGAGTCCTACCCGACCGGCGTCCGTTTGCGCATCCCGGCGGCCACCTGGCTCCGTGCCAGAGCTCGGACGGACGGACAGACGGACGCCGGACGGACGTGAGCATGAGACATTAACGCCTTAAAACACAAGGGTCAAGTCAAGAGAGTGACCAGTTATCTCTCATGTTGACCATCACGCGCAACTGACTGATAGGTATCGCCTCTTGCCCGGGTATGCGCACCAGGCCCGTAGCCAAGGGGGGGGCTTGGGGCCCTCCCCCCTCTTCCTTCCGAAATTCGGATGACGGGGGTGTTTGACCGAGAATAAATAGCGCTTCAAGAAGTGCCCCTCCCCCCTTGAAAAAAATTCCTGGCTACCGGCCTGATGCGCACATAAGTGTTTTATGTGCGGAGCAATTTAAGGGCCCGGGCTGTCGTATGTAGTCATCGCATGCTGTCATCGCATGCTGTCGTAGTTTGGTGTAACGCAGGAAAAACCACGAATAGTAATAGGGTACGCATTTGGGCTGGTTGGTTCATGATTTCCAGTACGAATAGTATAGCCATCCGTCGCATATTGAGCGCACGCTCTCCCTCTTGTTCTTCGAGCACATTGATGATGATATTAAGTGCGGAGCAGTTTATGGGCCTGGGTTGTCGTATGCTGCCGTATGCTGTCGTCGCTTGGCTAACGCAGGCAAAGCCAGGGATAAAAATAGAAGAAAAGTAATCTAGCAAAAAAATAGAAAGAGAAAGAAAGAAAGGAAAAAAATAGGAAGAATAGAAAGAGCAAGAAAGAGAAAGAAATAAATAAAGAGAGAGGAAGAAATCAGTAAACATTGAAAAAAAGGACACAGAGAAAAAGAAAGAAAGAGAAGAGGAAAGAAAGAGAAAACGGAAGAGAAACAAAGGCTGCCCAACTCCGCACTTCCTTTAGGATTGGCACCACCAGTGCGAAGGTGTGTTAATCTTTTTTTGTCTACCTTCTTTTCCGCCGCTGTACCATTTTTCAGGTGGCGGTGTTTGCGGTGTCTGGACTACTTTCTTGTGTCCGTGTTTGCACACCCTGTCTGTATAACGGCCCCCAGTACAGCCTCTGAAAATACAATATCGAGCGCGGTATTCTCCCTTGGCATTTCCCTTTTTTTCTTGGCGCTCTTCGTAACGCGAGGATGTTGATTCACGTGACATGTATAGAGCAAATGCTTTCGATTGGTCCATATACGAGAAATATCAGTTGTGTATTGTCTCCTACCCTGCTTCGCCATGCATTCGCTCACCCGTTCTTCCTCACCTCCCGTGATTACCGTGCGCGATGAACTTATTAAGGCGAAAGCCTTTAATGTCTCATGCTCACGTCCGTCCGGTGTCCGTCCGTCCACACCCCCACTGCGCATGCGCCAACGCATAAATATATATATATATATATATATATATATATATATATATATATATATATATATATATATATATATATATAAAACCTCCTCTCCACCTCTCTCTCCTCTAGGCATCCCTCCCCACAGAGGCCACACCCTCACTGCGCATGCGCGTCCGCTCCCTCTCTCACCTCCTACGCTCCCCCCTCTCTCCTCTAGGCATCCCTGCCCGGGGCGTCCACACCCCCACTGCGCATGCGCGTCTTCCCCTCTCCTACGCTCCCCCCCTCGCTCGCCTCGCGACGCAGGCAGCGTCTGCTAGCGAGTTTCTAGGTTGAAAAAACCGACTGCTCGAGCTGCACCACCGTTCACTGGCCACCCCGTATATATGGCAATGGATCCTGACCTGCAAGGTGGTGCCGGTGGGAGATTTCTCCTGTGCGTTGTCGAACGATAAAAAATTCGCAGCGTGCGCGTTAACTAAAAGCGGACTGCGGGTCTCTGTACCCAGTCCGAGTCTTCTGTCTCTCATTGCCCATTAGCAGCGATTGGGATGTTCCATAGGAAACACCGGTCCATCACTGCGTGCTTTGCGCCCTCCAGGTTTCTCTCCTGTGCAACGCTGCGATGAGCGCCAGCGTCAACGCCGCCGCCAGTGTAAGCGTTAGCGCCCGCTGCTTCGCATCTACACATGGTTCCATGTAGCGGGAGATGGTGTAATCTTTAAGGCGAAAGCCTTTAATGTCTCATGCTCACGTCCGTCCGGTGTCCGTCTGTCCGTCGGTCCGTCTGTCTGTCTGTTCGTCCGTCCGTCCATCCATCCGTCTGTCCGTCCGTCCGTCCGTCCGTCCGTCCATCCGAGCTCTGGCACGGAGCCAGGTGGCCGCCGGGATGCGCAGACGGACGCCGGTCGCGTCGAACTTTATAGCGCTCGCGCTTTGCTTGCGTAGCGTCGCTGTGCCCAGAGTTTGCAATCATTCTGACCGACGCGGTCTCAATGGACCCAGGCGTTCACGGAATACACTTTCCAATTTACAAAGGGTCCGTCAATTTAAGAGCTGGAACGCGGATGGCGTTTGCACGATGCGCAAAACGCGAGAAAATACTAACGCATGCGAACGGAGCAAGATCAGTCTCGCGTCTCGCTGCGATTCGCGGTAAAAAAATTAAAGAAGAAAACACGCACCCATTCGGTTTGTGTCTTATGCCACTGAGAGTGTAAAAGAAAAAAAGACATGGCATAATCAGTGGAATGGCCACACGCTTTCGCCGAACACACTTTGGAATGTACAGAGTGTCTTTCAATTTTTTTCGCACTGTTTTGTGAGTTTCCCATTACTCAAGGCGAAATAACAGAGGGCAGCCGACAAGCTCGAAATTCTGATGGCCTAAACGCTTAGTGCTCCCATTGTACACGTGCTTGATGAAGAAATAAGTGTCGAGGAGATATGGAAGAGGAACCGGATTATTTGATTCTTCCAACGGACGGACTCTTTACAGTGAAGACGATGCAGCTCTCCAGAAAAAAAAAAAAAAAGGCCAACTGTATATTTTTTATTGTGATCAGAGTTATATGGAGACTCTGTGCTGGTTTTCATTGTCGCCGTCATGTTCCGTATAACGCCCAAATCGGTAACTTTTGTACGCGCATCGCATGCTGTACCCGCTAGTAAAAGCGCGCGAGTGCTAGCGAGGAACACGGCTGAAGCATTGAAACAAGCTGCCCATCTCCATCGCACGTAGGGCGCATGCGATTCACACCGCGTGCGAGGCCTGCCATCGGTTGCTCCTCAACAAGAAAGGAAGCCCTGTCCGTCTTTCGCTGGGCGAAGGAGCATGGAGAGACGTCGGAGTGTGTGTGTGTGTGTGGGGGGGGGGGGGGGGGGGGAGCTGCGTGGCTTGATATCCGCAGCTGTGAACTTGGACTATAAGGGCGCAGTCGCGAGCGCTGGTGCGCGTTATCTCGGCAGGCATCAGCAAACGTGTCTCGTATACCCTTCTACGCGCTATCATCTCACCGCTTCGTGCTGTGAGCACTGATACGACAAACTGCGTGAGAACTGCTTCTTTCCCGGGAGCGGCCGTATTCCCATACAGCAGTGTTTTGCAGTTTCGCGAGATCGGATGAAAAAGAGTTAGCTGCTAGCCTTAGTTCGTTATAACTTTACGACATGTTGCTATCGCATTTAATGCTTCGCCTTTCAGGGAAACAGATTTTTTTTTCAAAATTCAAGAGACATACTGATATCCCCACAAACTCTTGAATCTACCCCTCCCCCCCCCCTCCCCGCGCCGCGCCGCCGCCGATCCGATGAACCCCGCGCCGTTGAGGCGCCGCCGCCGGAGGTGGATACACCGGCGCGCCGCCGCCGGCGATTTTGGGTCCGGCGCACAGGTCTACTATGGAGTACATTTTTCGGCCCAAATTCTTTTGATAAGTTACATTAACGGCCAGCCGACTAATATTAAAATATGCGACGCGTATCGCGAAACTGCGTCAGATGGTAACTAACGAAAGGCCTCGCACAAAAATGAACTCCCTAAAGTTCAGGAAATAGTGCAATACCTTTTTAATGCTCATAATTACTAACAGCACCAATCTGGTTTACTTTCGTATGTGCGATGAACACCAACTGTGCGAATCCTCTTTTAGCGGCTAAATATCGTAATGCCCTTAATACATATGCTTTACTGCCCGGTGATTAAGCTTAGTGCTATGAACTTCACCTGAAAGGCGTCCGTTCGAGTTGCTGCCGTGGCGCACCTGCGTACTGAGCATTGTAGCGAGCGTTGTGTGGCGTGGCACACTCCATGTGCATCAGCCGCACTCGAAGGATGTGTTGACGATGACTGCGGATGGGCGGCGACAGGAAGGTGCAACAAGAGAAGAAAGAATTATCCTGCGCGAGCAGTAGAACGGAGTGCTTGGTCTCGGGCTTTACTATGCGCCATTCTTTGTGGTGCTGCAACACGAGTTGAAAACTGCGCAGTTTGGATGTACCCTCTGGGAAAAATAAATAAAACTTATTCGAGCTCACTGGACAACTATAGAGACACAACTATAGCAACGGGGATAACTTACACATTTCTTACCTTGAGATGTGTTTTCGATATCCGCGAACCAGAAATTACCTTTCTACAAAGTTTGCATTCTGCTTTGAGCACCGAAGCATTGGATCCGTCCTCTACGGGTTCAAAGAGCGTGTCATCCAGTATAGACCGTGCTGCACGGCCTTCACCATTCGCCATTGCTCGGTCTTGTGACGTGTGTTTCGGTGGTGCCTTGCCCGCCCTCGCCGTTCCCAAGACTGCAACTCGTGCGACTCGTGTCGCGACTTGAGGGCTCAACCTTCCTATTGAACAACGAGACGCTACTTAAATACAGTAGAGAGGGCTCGATGAAGTGTTGCCAGACGAGCAGTGTCTTGACCGCAAAGAGCGCTAAAACTTGATTGTGGCCGGTGCGGCTATGACAGGTCATCGAACGGTCATCATCTTAATGGGCGCCGCACCCGGTGGCCAGACGCACAGACATTTACGCACGACCGCGTGGCCGGGGGGCCACCGACAATGAGAAGGAATAGTTCCCTGCAAAGGGACTTGCCGGGGACGACGTGGGCGCTTCGGCACTTCGTGGTAGAACGAATTGATTCGATCCGTTCAGAGACACCACCTTAAAAGCCGCCTCCCCAATATCGTCGGCGCCGGGTCAGACGGCTGCGGATTGAACTGTTTTACCTACGTGCAGTGTAGCCCAGTATGTCAAAACTGCACTATA
Organism: Rhipicephalus appendiculatus; assembly: GCA_030522465.1. Taxonomy (NCBI): domain Eukaryota; kingdom Metazoa; phylum Arthropoda; class Arachnida; order Ixodida; family Ixodidae; genus Rhipicephalus; species Rhipicephalus appendiculatus. Next base: position 42,218 of record JALIZH010011996.1, read on the forward strand.
TTCAGACATTGGTCTCCTAAAACTACGTTCTTTGGGGATAAGATGGTTTCAGCCCTCCTAGGTCGCTCCTGCCAGCTCTCTCAAAACGTTTCACAGACGGCTCGCTGAGCGCTGCCATACTCCTCTCTGGGCAACGCTAAATAGGCTTGACCCCCCAAAATGCCCTGCCGAGGTAGTGACGTGCGCCTTTGTACTCCCGTGCGCAGCCCGGCATGGCGGCGTTGTTTTTTTTTCTCTCCTATGAAAAGATTATAAGATACTACAGCAAGCACTCGTCGCCTGGGCCGAAAAGGTCGCTTTTCGTGGTGGCCATCTTAATGCTCGGTCAAAATTTGAATGAAGTTTTCACCACCACCTATGCTACCAGCGCCCACTTTAGCAAGCGCCAACAGGTCAAGTCGGCTCCGGTGGTGCGGGAACCTGGTACCACAAAAGACCGTTTCACTTTTGTAAATCAACTAGGAATGCACCCTGACATGCTGGAGGGGTGGCTGAAAGCGCGACAAAGACAGCCATCGTCGAGTCACTTCCGCCGCAACTGTGGGGAAATGCTTTTGGAAGTGCCACCGCTTTGAGAACTGAATGCGCGGGAAGCCTCTGTTTCAAGGCGGTATCCGCGCGGGGGTCATGAAGCTGCGCTGGTCTTGAGAGACAGCCAAGACAGCGACTTTCTTCGGCAGACGCCGACTGGCCTCCGCAGTTCAGCATAGAAAAATTCAGCATAGACAATTACTCGCCAACTGCATCGCATGAAACCGATTCCCGCAAGGCATGCGATCTCCCGAATTTTTCATTTCAGCAGCATACGTCTTTTTGCCGCGACATGCTCGCGTCGTGTTAGATGGCCTGCCGCGTGCGCGACGCATTTTGTGAACGACCTTGAAGAGCCATTCGAGAAGCATGCGAACGTTTGCACCACTTTAGCGGGTGACCGGTGAGTAGTGGGGATTTTGAAGTTTCTGTGGCACATAGGCGGATACTTCTTCGTTTTATTGCGATAGCAATTATATGGACACTCTCGGCTGATTTTCGCCGTCGCCGTCTGTCGACGCCGTCATGTCCCGGATCTGTATATACATGTGTATATATAAAAAAGGCATAAAGAAAAATAAAAGAGTAGAAAAAAATTCCAAACCACCTGACCGGGGATTCGAACCAGCGACCCCTTGTTCCGCAGCCTGCTGCGCTAGCCTGCATTGTGGATACTTCTGCATTGTGGACATTCGCAGCGCGTTGCTCAAATACAAACACGTAACAACTGAGACAGTTGTTCGTTCACGCTTGTCCTGCGTATACCTATGCGTCCTTCTCGAGCGTCCTTCTTTGGGCTGCGGCGGCGCGTTGCATTTATCGAGCTGCTTGTCGTTCTTCATGTGACAAACTAATTTCTTGCTATCGCATTCATTGTTTCGCCCTAGTGGCGAAACTGTGACTTTTTAGAAGAGCCTTGGTGAATAGTTGGACTCCCAACATTTCTGTGGCACATACTGGCGCTAGCGACAATCTGCCAACACACCTGCCGTTTTGCCTCGGCATCTATAGCCTCGCAGCAACAGTCCGACTGGTCACGCTGCTTTTCAGCTGTGTGTGCGCATGTGCAGATACCATTAATCTGTGTGCTGAATGTAAACGTAGACAACCAGGAATATATTAAGCCTCGAAGTATCAGTCCTTGCGTCAAGCGCATTACACAATCGCCTAAACTTCGTGCGCGTCATCAGTAACACTAACGAATTTATGTCATATGCGTGGTTTCACCTGAACAACGTGCATTTAAATGCCTGCTAAAAAACGTAGTCGTAGAAGGTAACACGACTGAGTTTTGGCAGCCGCTTGACGCTCATATCAACTAATGCGTCACGCACCTAAAGCAAATTGTGCTTTTCGTGTTCTTTCAGTTCGGAAACGTCGGCGAGCACACGGTGTTGACCTTTACAATTTTCAACTATGTTTACTGATTAATTTTTGTTCCCGTTGTTATGAATATCTATGCGGCCCTGCCAAATTATCTGTGTATAATTTTTACTCAGCCCGGCTTACTCAGTTACGCTTGAGAAGAAGCACGTTGAAAGAAATACTATATTGTGATCGTTAACAGTGAATTGACACCCTGGTTGAATGCTACATCTTGCATGAATAAACGTTGTTATTGTACTAAACTGTATGCAACATCTTACTTTTCATAGATAGAAAGAAAGGACATTGGCATGCCAAACTTTGCTACGTCGGCCATTGTCCAACAATGAAAATCAGACACTACCTAGAAAAAGGAAAGTATCCCAAAGAGCACTTCAGCCCGTTCTCCGGCTTGAACAGTACCCACGCTCGTGCGTCGTCGTGACGACATAAAGAGCGTTTTTTTTTACACAGATGATGCAGCTTTTTTTATAAATATATTATGACAGTCAGGCACTTGTGGTCTTCACCCATGAACTCTACTTCGGGGGCGAAACTACTTTGTCCCCACTTAAAATTAACTGATAATCAGCAATTAACAAAACCTCGACAATTCAGTGCATAATTGGAAAACTTGAGGGCAGGCTATTTATACGGAAAATTTGTAGGACGTGAAATTTGAGGTCCACCTTTTAGAAATCTCCAGAAACGCACTTAATTCGTCTTCATTAATGTCGGCCACACCTGCGAGCACGCAGTCCTCCTAAAATTGTCATGCCTTTGACGGCCGTCATTACAATAGTAGGTGTTTCTGGCGGCTGCCTTGTCTCAGCGAAGCTGCTCTAACCTTTTAACAGCGAAAATGCTCCAGCTCGGCACAAAGTGTGCGACCATGCCCGAAAACTATCAGCATCATGAACGGGCATGTGCCAGAGAATTTGGCCGAACACCACTACTCGCCACCATGACGTGTCCTGCAATAACTCTGAGAAGGAGTGCAGAAAGATGGAGAGAAAGAAAGACAAAACCGAAATAAGGATATAAAGACAAAGAAAGAGAAAAAATTCTTGCCAAAAAAATGCACGAGGTGGCATTCGAACCCGCGTACCCACTATCCGAACACGAGCGTCCTAACCACATGGCTATCCAGGCACGCTGTCAGAGCATAACATAACCTTGTATAGCGTAGTGTAAGAACGGGTGGGAAATGGAAGTGAGGGTGAGGGGGGAGGAAATGCGATGCTGAATAGGAGGGAAAGGAGCAGGTGAGAGTAAAGTGTAGCACAGAAAGAAGGAGGAAGAGAGATATATAGAGAAAGAAATGAACAAAGAAGGAATAGAGAGAGAGCATCAGCAAAATAGCGAGAAAGTAGACAGACAAAAACAATGTAGAAAGTTAGAAGAAAGCAAGCACGGTGTCGTGTAGCGACCATATACTGCACTACCCTGGCAAAACCGCGCATGCGCAGTAGCTAAGCCATGCGCACCGACGGATACATAGCGCACAACCTCCGATTTAGCCTAGCTGCGTCTAAACATGTCTAGAGAGTCATGGGGGGGTCCTAAGGAGGTGCGTACTCCCGAGAAGGAAGCCGCGCATGTCGAATCTAGACGTGTAAGTTGATGGGGAGTATGCGCCGCGACGGGCCCTTGCTTCGCTGGGCCAAGCTGTGCACGACTTACTGCAGGCTGCCCGCGATTTTTCAGGGGGTGGGACAGGATGGCCAACCACATTTTGTGAGTGTTTCGGCGAGCGTTTATGCACTTGCGTGTATACAGATGTGAAACTGAAAAAAAAATTGAGAGGGGAAGCCGATTCAAACCCCTTATCCCCCCCCCCTCCCTGCTGGTTTGACTGGTGACTACGGCGTCGCTCATAACAATATAGTGCCTTTTGGGACGTAAAAACCCTCGACAATATACCATTAGGAATCATCATCACCACGAACTTGCAGATAGCACTTTAGAATTGAACATATTTGTCGCCGTTTTTATGGTGCCTTTTCAGGAGTTCGTGAGTTGAAAAATATGAATAATTATGAAGAGATCCATTTTAAAGCCAACCAAATATTGGGCTGGCCTTTGTACAGAAAGTGCGAACGACACTATTGCTTAACGAGTTACGTACGAAATGATATAGTTTAACATATGCGGACTGTTTCTAATGACCTTATTTACAGCTGCAGTACCCTGCAAGGGTTGAAGTTTCTGTTAATTGATAGTTCGCTGCGTTTGTTGTTTCAGTTGATGCGCATTACATGCACATCAACGTACGTGTGTGTGTGTGTGTGTGTGTGTGTGTGTGTGTGTGTGTGTGTGTGTGTGTGTGTGTGTGTGTGTGTGTGTGTGTGTGTGTGTGTGTGTGTGTGTGTGTGTGTGTGTGTGTGTGTGTGTGTGTGTGTGTGTGTGTGTGTGTGTGTGTGTGTGTGTGTGTGTGTGTGTGTGTGTGTGTGTGTGTGTGTGTGTTTGTATAAACAGCGAATCACCTGCTGCGCATACCCGCATTCGACGGGCTGTGTCTAGCGATTGTACGCTACAGGTGACTTTGGGATAGGGTTTCATGACATTCGCGAGAGGGTATATTATGTTACTCATGTCGTGATCAGTCAGTCGTGTTCATCATACACTCATACCATCTCAAGCCAAGTTTTCTGCATGCCAAGTAAAAAGCGTCACCATGAAAGCACCTAGACGTAGGCGAATAGATAGATAGATAGATAGATAGATAGATAGATAGATAGATAGATAGATAGATAGATAGATAGATAGATAGATAGATAGATAGATAGATAGATAGATAGATAGATAGATAGATAGATAGATAGATAGATAGATAGATAGATAGAAAGAAAGATAGATACAAATAGCAACAGTTCTTGTTGTTTTGCTAATGAATGTCTCGCCTTTAAAAGAAGTTTGTGCGATAACATGCCTCACGGACCCGTTGGAACATTATTTTATTCATTGTATGAAGCAATTTTGTCCGTACGTCGTCCGTATATTTAATCTTTAACGATGCACCATCAATTTATCCAAGTTTAGGTGGTCTATTTAATCATAACAGTTTGTTGAATTTAACATTCCGTTTATGTGCAATCGATTATGGTTTAGCAACAGTGGCATTTACGTAAAATGATGAAAGCCATACAAACCGTCTCAGATGAATGCCTTACTCGCTTTAAAACAAATGCAGTCATGCATATGTCGGCGCTCTTCAACCGCAATAAAAAATGTATGGATCTTTATCTCCTACAATAATGCCAAGCTGGGCGATGCATGATTCACAACAAATGAATATTATTCTACACTTCTATGATTTCATCTATTTTTTCTAATACGAAATATCATCATGGTCAGCAGTTGCCCTATCCTCTGTGTCACATGTCAAATATCTAATTTGCTTGATGGCCCATTGTGCGTTGAACTTTTGAGCACCTTTCAGAACTACTTTGGCCAGTAGATGTTTATACGTGTGTTCAAGTGAGGCGTAGCGCTACTGAAGGTCGACCAATGATCTCTTGATAGTGCAGAGTTACCATTCACTCACACAATCAACTGTTTACTTTGTGGTGCTGCTTGCATTAAAGCACTCTAACGTCATAAAGGGCGCAGTGGTCTAACAATTTCAAGCACAGTCAGAACAAAACCAGCGTCACTTTGGTCAGCACATCTGTCTGAGCTTTTAAATATGTTGTACGTGTGTGGTTGAATACAGAACGTGTTGAGTGCTAAACACTGTTTAAATGCAAGTAAGAATAGTCATGGTATCTTTTACTCTATATTTTATAGAATCGGCTGTTTGTGCTTTTGTTGGCGCCGCAGAAAGTTCATCACGCTATTTATTTCCTACTAAGGATGATCTACAAGAGGTAAATCGATTTCCACAACTAAGCCTCCTTTAAAGCTTCTTTGTACGTGCCCTGCGGTGCCTGTTGTCATGCAATTTGGCTTACAAAGAATAGAAGTTCGTACGTCTCTCATTTTGTTGCTGTGCTTCGCTTTCCTTCACTGTTCAACGGGAATTCCACATATAAACAAAATGTACC
>JALIZH010011997.1:0-10000 GCA_030522465.1 Rhipicephalus appendiculatus
GTTTCTCTTTATTTTCCCCTTTCTTTCTTCTTCTCTTTTTTTTCTTTTTTTTTTTTTTTTTTTTTTTTTTTACTGTAATATCTCTCTTTTTTGTGTACCTTTTGTCTCCGTTCCCTTCTATTTCTTGCCTTTTCTCTCTATGTATTTCTTTCTCGTGCTCTTTTAATCTTTCTTTTCTGCTCGGTTGCTGACCCGAAGGTCGCGGGTTCCCATCCCGGCCGCAGCGGTCGCATTTCGATGGAGGCGAAATGCCAGAGGCCCGTGTATTGTGCGACGTCAGCGCGCGTTAAAGAACACCAGGTGGTCTAAATTTCCGGAGCTCTGCAAGGGCTAACGGTCGGCTTGAACCGCTCCGCTGTTAATTAAAAGTATTATGTGCTGTTCGCGTAAGGCGTGTATTGGGTGGTCCTAATCCGGCCTGTAGCCAGGGAATATTTTTCGGGGGGGGGGGGGGGGGGGGGGCACTTGTTGAAGGCCTTGAAAAACATCTATTTTTATTATTTGTCCCCGGTAAAACACCCACTCCATCCCAATTTCCGGGGTTGGGGCTAGGGCACCCCCCCCCCCCCCCTCGCTACGGGCCTCGTCCTAATACTGAGTCAATTACAGCAAACAAAACCCGCCGCGGTGGTTTAGTGTGTATGGTGCTTGACTGCTAACCCCAAGGCTGCACGGGCGCATTTCGATGGAGGCGACATGCTAGATGCCCGTGCGGCACAACAGCGCAAACAAATGAGACGAAAGAACCCTCGTGAAAAATAACCGTGTGCTTATAGATTTAGGTGCTCGCTAAAGAACACCAGGTGGTCGAGATTACCGCAGCCCTCCACTACGGCGTCTCTCATAATCATATCGTGGTTTTCGGACGTGAAACCCAAACGATTATTATTATAATTACAGCAAACAACTTTTGCCAGTAAGTGACGCATGACACGGATGCCACTGAGTGGCAGTTTCAATTTCGCGACTCATTTGGGTCTCGCAAGACACCGAAAGAGCACGCATGCAATGACTGTGCATATATATATCTTGCCCATAAAATACCACCCTGAAAGCAGAATTAATTAATACGGGCTTTTGAAAGAATATAGTTATTAGTGTAAGCTTGTTCGACGTTTTTCATTAATATCGCTTAATTTAAAAAAGGTGTGTGGGACTTTCTTTTTTTCATTAAAAAAATATACTAAATTTTCTGTCTTTTTTAAGAAAAAAGGAAAATCTGGTTTTTCTTTTTTTTCTCCGATGAACATATTTACCGCATGCAATGCTGGGCAACCTGGTAAATATTTGAAGCTAATCAACGCTGCGCTCAAATTAACCGAACGACAAGCCTGGACTGAGTACGGGTGCCCATGCATGGCATGAATAATGTCTTTACACTTGGTTGCTCCAAAAAAATTTTTTTCTACTCATCGTTCCTGCATTTTCTGTGTGTTTCCCCACGCGAGGGCGAACAAATGACCAGCGGAAAAGTGCACAGCACATGCAGTGTAGGAACTAAGTGGACAGGCAGAGTGCTGCAAGGCTCGCAATTAATTAACGCACCCGCATCGTTAATGAAAATGCGGGTGCACTCCAACCATTCAACGAACATAAACATGATCGTGTACGATCAAAAAGACGCATGGGTGTGCTAGATTGCACAAGCTTGTATATCACGTAAGGAAACTCGACCACTTAAGGTCCTTGGGAGCATGCTCATGATATTGTGGGTAAGCGTCGGACTGCACAGTCTCCTCGCTACTTCCAAACAGCATATCATGCATTAATATCAAATTACGAGATTGTTTACGTGTCATAGTCGCGATATGATTATAGAATGCACAGAACGCATGGCGTCGTACATCGCCGCATAGAAAAGTTTAAGAGGCAAGTGAGTTTTTCTACCTGGAGTTCTATAACACACACACACACACACACACACACACACACACGCGCGCGCACACACATACACACACAAACACACACACACACAGATAGATAGATAGATAGATAGATAGATAGATAGATAGATAGATAGATAGATAGATAGATAGACAGACAGATAGATAGATAGATAGATAGATAGATAGATAGATAGATAGATAGATAGATAGATAGATAGATAGATAGATAGATAGATAGATAGATAGATAGATAGATAGATAGATAGATAGATAGATAGATAGATAGATAGATAGATAGATAGATAGATAGATAGATGCCTGAAATGGGGACACAACAAGGAATAACTGGACACCGTTTGTGACAGTACTGTATAGGGCACGTGTGTTTAAACATGATTCATGCATGTAGTACGTTCTCCATCCTATGTTGTAGAAATGGAGCGCTGACTCGCGGTGCACCTGCGCGCGCTAATATTAATGTACATACACGTACAGAGCCCCCCATTCTGCTGACAAAGGATGAATGTGTCTCTCTAGATCATAATTAAAAACATGCGTTCTATATGTATGTTGCCTCTGTAAAACAAGTCACTTATATATTTTTTTTCTCCTTCCGGTCCTTTTGTGGTCCTTTTGGCGCTTTCCATTTTGATACATATTCGTCGTGTGTTTGCAACAAACCTTCGAAGAAAAAAAAAAAAAGGCGTTCCTTTTATTTATGTCTGTGCTCTCCATTTATTTCCGTCGCTGCATCATGATATATAAGGTTCACGCTACGGATATACTGCAGTGTGCGACGTTTTAACATAGCAAGCTACACACGTAATGGCCGAGTCAAAAGTTTTGCAGGGCGTATATTAACTATCTCGCTAGACGCAAAATATTTTCCGAGCCTGGGCAGACTGCTCGAATTTAATATGTTTTTTTTTTATATTTATGTATAATCTATATATTGCACGATACCAGAATGGTATACATGTGTACGCTCTTTTATGTATGCGAGCTAGAATTGAGTCAATATTTTGGCTTTTACGTGGAACGACTCTTTCGAATTCCAGGAAATTTTATAATCCCGCTAGCCTGCACGTATAGTTTATGTTAGATCCTTGACTGTCTTATTGTTGCGAATCCGCCCACTGTATTTTTTTTTTTTTTTCGAGAGTTGCAAAATTTATCGGAAAGCGACACAGCGTGTGCACAGTTCATTGACAAGCTGTGTATAACTGGAAGGTTTGTGTCACCGTCCGTAAAGTGATAGAAACCAGAGGGATGGACACGTACACGTTTCACTTTAACTATTTACTTTTGATGAAACATACAAACGAAATACACACAAAAAATATTGCTATCAATGTTACATCTCTAAAGGCTTGTTCGAATTCGACATCGCTAGTTAAGAGTCCAAATCACAAACTAATTTCGTTGCGCGTAAAAAAACAATAAAGTCCGAATTTACTTTCGTTGGTGGCAGTTGGGGTCCGGGGTAGCACTTGACACTTGCTGGAGCCCTCGGGGCGTAGCCGGGGGAGCGACTTGAAACCAGGGACCGGGGCGTAGCCGATGTGGGTTCTGTCCAGACGGAGTCAGTGTGCGTCTTCCTTTCGCCCGAGCCAAGGTTCGACTGCCTCGAGCCAAGGTTCGTCTGCCTCGAACTCCAGGTCAGCTTCTCCGAACTATCGCGGCCCTCTCCCGAGATTCCTTCCGGGGTCAATGGTAGGAGAGGAGCCTTTCTTCCTGCCGCGCCGGTGCGCACGGTGTTTACATTGAACTTTGCCCGACGCCGAGACCGCGGGGCCCGCGCAGGGGGCAACTTCTTGCGTTCTGCTGTACGGTATTGGATGCCCGCTCACAGGGGCGGCTTCAAATGCGCACTGTCTGGCGACGTTTTCACTTGGCACAAATTCACTTGGAGTTCGATTATTGAACGAACTCCTTTTCAATACGCACACCCATGACAATATCCCCCCTCTTAAGAGTTTTACCGTGAGGAAAAACTGATCACCGCATACAACGAATAGGATGCATATGTAACCAATACACTGCATATGCATGCAACAAATACAATGCATATGTAACCACACTTCCAAGACAGAACATTACTAAAATTGCACATTGCTCCGATAAGCATAGATATTCACTCACAAAACATAAAAATGACAAAAGTAAAAACGCTGAGCAGGTTCAGGCTATTCTGCTCATGAAATCAGCTCCTACATTTTCCCTTCCCTTGATATACTGGACGTGGAATTCGTACTCCTGGAGCACCAGGCTCCATCTCATCAGGCGGCTGTTGGACGATTTGCTCTTTGCTAAATACTGTAGCGGCTGGTGATCGGTTTGCACGGTGAAGCGCGTGCCGTACAGATATATGTGAAATCGTTTAATAGCCCACACGAGAGCCAAGCATTCTTTCTCTATTGTGGAGTAGTTCCTCTCACACGAGTTGAGTTTTTTGCTTGCATAGAAAACTGGATGCAGCACCTCCTTCTCTTCCTGCATGAGTACAGCTCCCAGAGCGTTGTCTGAGGCGTCCGTACGCAACACAAACTCCTTGCTCATGTTCGGTGCGAGTAAGACGGGCGGCTCTTCCATCCGCTGCTTTAGCTGTCGAAACGCTGTCTCCTCCTTTTCTGTCCATCTAACAGTGTTCGGGGCTCCCTTCTTCGTTAGCTCCACTAGCGGGTGAGCTACCTCGGCGTATCGCGGGATGAACTCCCGGTAGTACCCTGTTAAACCCAAAAATGATTGCACTTGTTTCTTTGTCTTCGGTATTTCTGCTGCCTGTATCTTCTTTAGGATGTCGTCTTTTGTTGCAATGCGACCCATGCCGAGCTCGTGACCGAGAAACGAGACTGCCTCGAACCCGACTTCGCACTTAGTGGGCTTGACTGTCAAGTTGGCCGCTCTAAGTCTTCGGAACAAATTCTCGAGGACCTGTAGGTGCTCCTCCCATGTGTCGGTAGCAACCAAAATGTCGTCTATGTAGTGCTCCACGTGTTCGATGCCTTCCAGCACTCGCCTCATTAGCTTAGTGAACGTAGCTGCCGCTGTCTTGAGTCCGAACGGCATGTATCTGAACTGAAACAATCCACTCGCGCAGGAGAACGCTGTTTTGTCTTTGGATTCCTCCTCCATTGGTATTTGCCAATACCCTTTGGCCAGGTCGAATTTTGAGAAGAACTTCCTGTGAGCAACTCTCGCGAAAACAACATCCGTTCTCGGAATGGGCTCCGCGTCTGCGATCAGAATGCCGTTTAGGCGCCTAAAGTCCACACATATCCGGTATGAACCATTAGCCTTTCTGACCGCCACCAAAGGCGCGTTGTAGGCGGACTCTGTACGCTCTATGATTCCCATTTGGAGCATCTCCTTTACTTCGCTTTCGAGTGGATCTTGAGCCGATAAAGGCAGCGGATACTGGCGGACGTGTACCGGCTGTTCGGTAGTCAGTCGTAGCTTGCACTTGAGAATTGTTGTCTTGCCGGGTACATCGGAAAAGACTTCTTCGTATTTTTCTAGGAGGGCTTTAACTTGTGATTTCTTGTCGTCGGTGAGTTCGGGGCTGATGATTACTTTCTCCGATCCCATGCTCTTCGCAAGGTTGCACGTAGGCATTTCCGCGACCTCTTCCTCTTCGCTGATTACCATGCAAGATATGTTCTGGTTGTTAAGGGGGCTTCTTTCCTCGTATTTTTTTCAGCATGTTTATGTGAAAAACCTTTTTGTTTCCATTTAACTGTAGCTCGTAGTCGACGTCATTTTTCTTGCGTGTCACCAGAAATGGTCCTTTCCACTGCATGGTGAGCTTATTTCTGTCGCTTGGGAGCAATACAAGCGCTCTTTCTCCTGGCTTAAGCTGTCTATCTACCGCCTTGCGGTCGTAGAACTTCTTGTACTTTTCCCGAGCATTTTCCAGATTCTCATGTGCCATCTTGCAGGTCTCCTCCAATCTCTCTCGAAGTTCTAGCACATAGGCGTAGGTTGTCTTCAGTTCAGCTTCGAGCTCTTGGTTTGTCCAAATTTCGTGTAGAATGGTCAGTGGCCCTCTCACGGTTCTGCCGTATAACATCTCGAACGGTGAAAATCCCAGGCTTGATTGTGGGACTTCCCGATAGGCAAACAACAGTGCAGGTAGATACCTGTCCCAATCGACTGGCCTTTCTTGACACATCTTCTTCACCATCTGCTTAATAGTTCCATTGAATCTTTCTACCAGACCGTTACACATGGGGTGGTACGGCGTGGTTAGTAGTTGCTGGATGGACATCAGCCGGTTGATTTCTCTCATTAGGTCGGATGTAAAGTTCGACCCTCGGTCGCTGAGTATCTCCTTGGGAACTCCATACCGAGCGAACATCTCTAGCAGTGCCTCTGCTATCTCCACGGTATTGATAGTCTTCAGAGCCACGGCATCCGGGTATCTGGTTGCCATATCAACCAAAGTTAGCACGTAGCGGTTGCCTTTTCTCGATGAAGGGGAGATGGGTCCGATAACATCGATCGCTACTCTCTGAAATGGGAGTTCGATGGTGGGCATGCTTCCGAGGGGCGCTTTTTCCCACTCGTCCTTTTGGTATCGTTCTTTGACATATGTCGCACGACTTGACGTAACGTTTTACGTCGCTCTGCACGCCAGGCCAGAAAAATTCTTCTGTTATTCTAGAAGCTGTACTTTTCGCTCCTTGGTGTCCAGCCATGATTGCGTCATGCCCGAGACTCAGCACAGCAGTTCTCAAACCCTCCGGTACAACAAGTTGTAGAATTTCCCTCCCGGTGCTAAAAATGCACTTTCTGTACAACAAGTTGTCTCGAACGAGATACTCAAATGTTGTTCGACCCTTCTTTCTCTTCTGGGCTTCCCCCACTTTTTTGAAACAGTCGGCAAGTGATCTATCCTCTTTCTGCTGTTGTACTACCTCCGCAGGTGTAACTTTCAGCGCCTCCGCCGCAGGCACCTTGAGCTTCGGCGTTTTTTCTTTGTTTGCGGTAGCCGCTCTAGTTTGCACCGCCGATGAAACCAGCGGGTTTCTTATTTCCAGCTCCTTAACCTCGGTTGTCTCCTTACTTTTCCCATTCTTCGATTTTTCTTGAGGCGGCTGTTCTCGCGTTCCTTCCGGTAGCCCGCAGCTCTGCGTATTCTGTTCGGTTTCACATGTCGCCGTCCATTCCGGATCTGGGTCATCTACCTGCCTTACGCCAGGGATATTTCCCAGAACTAAGTCATACAGTGGCTCTTCCAAGCACTTCGCCGCCACCTCTCCTGAATAGTACGGTGTGGACACGGTTATGATGGCTTCGGGCAGCCACCTCACTGTACCGTCAACCAGTGTCACCGGCCTTTGCTCACCTGTGAGCTCTTCGTCCCTGACGAGACTTCTTTTACAAGCACAGTATTCGTTCCGCTGTCTCTCAAGACTGAGACGCGCTCTCCGCAAATTTCTCCGTCTACCACTGGCATGCTGAGTGCCCAATCAATAACTGGCTCCGCTACTTCGCTTCCGTTCATCGCGTCACCTTCAGTTTTATCAGCATTTGGGACATCATTCCTTGTCATCCATCTTTGTCGGCTGCTCACGACGCATGCTGCCTTTTCTGAGGTCCTAAGCCTGCATTCTTCGGTACGGTGACCCCTTCTGTTGCAATTCTGGCAAACGAGCTGGGCCTTCCCCATTGCTCCTCCAAACCGACAATCTGCCATACGATGTCCCGTTCTATTGCAAATAAAGCACCTAGGAGGTAGTCTGGGCGGATTTTCCTGCGATCTCTGCTTCCCTGTATCGGTGCCTTGCGATTTCGGCGCCTCTTCTTTCGCTTTTCCCAAGTTTCTCAGGCCCCTGTGCCTCCATGTACTGCTCACTGAAGTCCGTCAATTCCTCCACTGTCTTCAGCTTCCGCTCTTTTAGAAATATTGCTAGCTTCGGGTGGCAGCACGACAAAAACTGCTCTTTCACCATCAGAGCTTTCACCTCCTCGTACGACCTCTCCGTACCTGACATCTCGATCCATCGGTCGAGGTAGCCTGACAGACGGGATGCGAATTGTTTCCCTGTCTCTGAGTCACTGGGCTTGCTGCCCCGAAACCTTTCTCTGAATCCCTCGGCCGTTAACCTAAACCTCCGCAGCAGGGTGACCTTGACCTTGTCGTAGTCTGTCGACTCCGTCGCGGGCATCCTTCCAAACACCGTTAGCGCCTCGCCAACCAAACAAAGACTGAGAGCTGTCGCCCACTCGCTTCGTGCCCATCCTTGCCCCGGGAGGCAATTCTTTCAAAGCGATGCAAATACGCATCTAGATCGTCACGTTTATCGTCGAACGTGGCCATCAACTTCCTAGGACATATTTTGGAAGCTCTGGGCGCCTCTACTTGGGCTGTCGATGAGGGTCTCTCATCGCTCCCTGCTCGTACATCTGCATCGGCCGCACGCAATCGCAGTTCCAGCAATTCTTTTTTTCCTGGGCTGCCCTTTCTTTTTCTACCACCGCTTTCTCTTTTTCTACCGCCGCTTTCTCTTTTCTAACGCCGCCATTCGTACGGCCCTCTCCTCTGCCTCTCGGGCCGCTTCACGCGCTGCTGCTCTCTCATCTCTAAGCCTTTGCGATTCCTGCTCATATAGCTTAAGCATCTCTTCCTTGCTTAGTCCCAAATTACCGGACATCATCATCAACTTTTCCAAGTCCATCGCTCTGGTTTCAGTACGAGCGGAAGCGTACCGATTTTCACCGAAGGACGAAGTGACTGTTTAGATGTAATCCTGGCAGGCTCGCCAAATTGTTGTCACCGTCCGTAAAGTGATAGAAACCAGAGGGATGGACACGTACACGTTTCACTTTAACTATTTACTTTTGATGAAACATACAAACGAAATACACACAAAAAATATTGCTATCAATGTTACATCTCTAAAGGCTTGTTCGAATTCGACATCGCTAGTTAAGAGTCCAAATCACAAACTAATTTCGTTGCGCGTAAAAAACAATAAAGTCCGAATTTACTTTCGTTGGTGGCAGTTGGGGTCCGGGGTAGCACTTGACACTTGCTGGAGCCCTCGGGGGCGTAGCCGGGGGAGCGACTTGAAACCAGGGACCGGGGCGTAGCCGATGTGGGTTCTGTCCAGACGGAGTCAGTGTGCGTCTTCCTTTCGCCCGAGCCAAGGTTCGACTGCCTCGAGCCAAGGTTCGTCTGCCTCGAACTCCAGGTCAGCTTCTCCGAACTATCGCGGCCCTCTCCCGAGATTCCTTCCGGGGTCAATGAGGTAGGAGAGGAGCCTTTCTTCCTGCCGCGCCGGTGCGCACGGTGTTTACATTGAACTTTGCCCGACGCCGAGACCGCGGGGCCCGCGCAGGGGGCAACTTCTTGCGTTCTGCTGTACGGTATTGGATGCCCGCTCACAGGGGCGGCTTCAAATGCGCACTGTCTGGCGACGTTTTCACTTGGCACAAATTCACTTGGAGTTCGATTATTGAACGAACTCCTTTTCAATACGCACACCCATGACAGTTTGTAACTCCGCGAACAATTACCTGCTCAACAGAAAACTGTCATCATGAAGGGCCGTTTAACTTCAGATTAAGAAAAAAGAAAAGAAAAAAAAAAAAAAGAAAAGCGACCATGGTCACCCAGACCGAGCTTAAACGGGAGCTGGCGAACTAGGCGAAATGGTTGACCTGACTGCCACTCTGAGAGTATATATAGAAATATTAACACATCGTAACTCTGCGAACAGTTACTTAGTCAACAATCACCGGCTCAACAGGACACCTCCAGCAGGTAGGCGCCACGGAAATTAGGCAAACCTCACTACCCACCACTCATCCACTAAGAATTAAAAAAAAAAGAAAGGCAGATGAATGAATAAATTAATAAAGTAGCAAACAAATAAGTAAATAAGCAAATATATAAATGAATAAAGAAATAAATAAACAAATGTATGAACGAATAAATAAAATCAATTAACCAAAGTTAATCCATATGCTATACAGCTGCGCTGGTCATACGCCTTCACAGAGCGGAATGGCTCATGAATTTTCGAACAGAAATGGTCACCATCATGAACCGGTACGCGCTCTCTTCGTCATCTCCTTAATCGTCGTCGTCTTCTTCCTTCTTCTGTTTC
>JALIZH010011999.1:0-63630 GCA_030522465.1 Rhipicephalus appendiculatus
ACCCTCGTTATGAACTAAGGAAAGGAGTGTGAACTTAAGGGCTCGTTTGCTTTGTTAAACACATTATTAATGAGAACTAACAGACAATGATGCCAAGGAAAGTATAGGGGACGTTATTAGAAGTATTTGTAATGTATATGTGAAGAAAGAGAAGTGGACGAAAAGATAACATGCCACCGGCAGGGGACCCGAACCTGCGACCTTCGAATAACGCGTCCGATGCTCTACCACTGAGCTACGGTGGCTGTCATCCTCCCGTCCACTTTATAGGGTATATATGTTCATTAAACGTGGGGGCGTCAGTCAGCGCCGCCTGTTGCCATTACGGCGAGTGTGAAACACTCTTTTTGCCAGTAGGCGTCACGTAGCACGTGATCTTATTACGAGCTGGCAGCTGACTAATAATCCCTCGCATACCACCTGAAGGCAACAAGTCTGCCAGAACGAGACCCTCGTTATGAACTAAGGAAAGGAGTGTGAACTTAAGGGCTCGTTTGCTTTGTTAAACACATTATTAATGAGAACTAACAGACAATGATGCCAAGGAAAGTATAGGGGACGTTATTAGAAGTATTTGTAATGTATATGTGAAGAAAGAGAAGTGGACGAAAAGATAACATGCCACCGGCAGGGTCCGAACCTGCGACCTTCGAATAACGCGTCCGATGCTCTACCACTGAGCTACGGTGGCTGTCATCCTCCCGTCCACTTTATAGGGTATATATGTTCACTAAACGTGGGAGCGTCAGTCAGCGCCGCCTGTTGCCATTACGGCGAGTGTGAAACACTCTTTTTGCCAGTAGGCGTCACGTAGCACGTGATCTTATTACGAGCTGGCAGCTGACTAATAATCCCTCGCATACCACCTGAAGGCAACAAGTCTGCCAGAACGAGACCCTCGTTATGAACTAAGGAAAGGAGTGTGAACTTAAGGGCTCGTTTGCTTTGTTAAACACATTATTAATGAGAACTAACAGACAATGATGCCAAGGAAAGTATAGGGGACGTTATTAGAAGTATTTGTAATGTATATGTGAAGAAAGAGAAGTGGACGAAAAGATAACATGCCACCGGCAGGAATCCGAACCTGCGACCTTCGAATAACGCGTCCGATGCTCTACCACTGAGCTACGGTGGCTGTCATCCTCCCGTCCACTTTATAGGGTATATATGTTCATTAAACGTGGGAGCGTCAGTCAGCGCCGCCTGTTGCCATTACGGCGAGTGTGAAACACTCTTTTTGCCAGTAGGCGTCACGTAGCACGTGATCTTATTACGAGCTGGCAGCTGACTAATAATCCCTCGCATACCACCTGAAGGCAACAAGTCTGCCAGAACGAGACCCTCGTTATGAACTAAGGAAAGGAGTGTGAACTTAAGGGCTCGTTTGCTTTGTTAAACACATTATTAATGAGAACTAACAGACAATGATGCCAAGGAAAGTATAGGGGACGTTATTAGAAGTATTTGTAATGTATATGTGAAGAAAGAGATGTGGACGAAAAGATAACATGCCACCGGCAGGAATCCGAACCTGCGACCTTCGAATAACGCGTCCGATGCTCTACCACTGAGCTACGGTGGCTTTTCGTCCACTTCTCTTTCTTCACATATACATTACAAATACTTCTAATAACGTCCCCTATACTTTCCTTGGCATCATTGTCTGTTAGTTCTCATTAATAATGTGTTTAACAAAGCAAACGAGCCCTTAAGTTCACACTCCTTTCCTTAGTTCATAACGAGGGTCTCGTTCTGGCAGACTTGTTGCCTTCAGGTGGTATGCGAGGGATTATTAGTCAGCTGCCAGCTCGTAATAAGATCACGTGCTACGTGACGCCTACTGGCAAAAAGAGTGTTTCACACTCGCCGTAATGGCAACAGGCGGCGCTGACTGACGCCCCCACGTTTAATGAACATATATACCCTATAAAGTGGACGGGAGGATGACAGCCACCGTAGCTCAGTGGTAGAGCATCGGACGCTTTATTCGAAGGTCGCAGGTTCGGGTCCTGCCGGTGGCATGTTATCTTTTCGTCCACTTCTCTTTCTTCACATATACATTACAAATACTTCTAATAACGTCCCCTATACTTTCCTTGGCATCATTGTCTGTTAGTTCTCATTAATAATGTGTTTAACAAAGCAAACGAGCCCTTAAGTTCACACTCCTTTCCTTAGTTCATAACGAGGGTCTCGTTCTGGCAGACTTGTTGCCTTCAGGTGGTATGCGAGGGATTATTAGTCAGCTGCCAGCTCGTAATAAGATCACGTGCTACGTGACGCCTACTGGCAAAAAGAGTGTTTCACACTCGCCGTAATGGCAACAGGCGGCGCTGACTGACGCTCCCCACGTTTAATGAACATATATACCCTATAAAGTGGACGGGAGGATGACAGCCACCGTAGCTCAGTGGTAGAGCATCGGACGTGTATATATATATATATATATATATATATATATATATATATATATATATATATATATATATATATATATAAACCACAGGGAGGTTTGAGGCTTAATTGTGGTGTGCCTTATTTATTTATACCGACAGAATAATACAACAATGTAGCCTATGTCAAATAGTTCACCTTCAGAGATTGCCTGCCTTTCACGCAAGAAGCTTATTTGGGATGCACCATCGTGGCGACTAAGCGCGATGTGCGGTCACTGTGTATATTTTGCAAACAGATAACGCCTGCTAACTATTATACGCTTTCTTTTTGTTCTGGACTGGCTTTTACAGTATATGACGTCTCGATATGCTCTACGATGCATTTCGTATGACTGTAAACAACCAACAACCACTAAGGGGACGTGCATAGACCTTGTCTTTGCCAACTTCAGGTTAGGTCCGCTCCAAGAACCATTGGCTGCACATTTCAGGGACCACAAAGTGGTCATAATGAAAGGAAAACGGAATCCAGAACTCGATACGGCATACTAGTTATGACCAATAAAACACATTGTATACACTGAGCACACGCGTTGTAACATTTCCATGAGCGAGTGGGCAAAATGGCACGGGAGATTCACGGTTACAAAACAGTCACCGTGCTTCGCCCACTCATCGTCATTCACTTCGTGGATATGCACGGACTTTTTTAAGGAAAAGCTGTCCTCGTTGCGAAAGTATTCATAGAAATGCCCGCGGAAGGGCTTCCGCGTAATGTTTTCGAATAACGACAGCCAAACCTATGAGCAGCGGGCCGGCGTTATCCTACCTAGCACGTGATAGAGGCGCTCCCCATAGAGGGCGCTTCCGTAACTCCTCACCCACAATATTTTTCTTGGCTTCATTGTCTGTTGGTTGTCCTTACCATTAGATCTTGACACTTTCTCTTTTTCTGCCATGAAGAATTTGCTACAACTAAAACATTGCTTTCCCAACAAGCTAAAGCAATCAAGCTTTCGACCCATGTCCCTTGACACCCCAGTTCTAATATCCCTATACGCAGTATTTCCTGCGTATCAGTGCCTGAATCTCGTATTTTCGGAGTGTTCGTATTTCACAATCCTATAGCTAGCCTGTTTTGGGTCATAGATATACTTACCAAGTTTTTCCTAGTTCTGAATAATTCCATGTTCTGCTTACAGACGGCTTCTTGCATGTTCGATCAAGAAGAGGCCATATTCGTGAGTGTCACAAGTCTATATGCAATCAAATTCTCTTTTGTAACATATCTTCATGTTTTCCAAACTTTTCACGGATGGGCTATGTAACACACCGAACAATAGCTGCGTTTCTTGGCGTTGCAGTAGGCGTCACGTTCGATAATGCGCCGTCTGATTTCTAATTGTTTAAGTGATGCCCTTTCAATATTATGCATCTCTGTATATTTTTGTCTTTGCTTTTAGTCATTCTATGTTGGTTAGAACTCCACACTAGGAGTTTTTGCTAGTAGTACTAAGCATGGCTAGACTAGGCTATTCTTCTCCGGTTTCAGTCGGTTCCCCATACTACATGTGTGGCCTGGTTTTTGCGGTAACATGCCACGTGACGAGTTACGCCATGTTATGCGATTATAGTCACGTGACTGCTTGTTGTGGGAGGTTACGTTATTTTAGACACGCCGCAAGTGCTACGTGGTTTTTCGGGAATATATGTCAAGTGACTAGCAGTTAATTACATGTTTTGACATGCTAGGGTAATACAGATCATATGCTGGACTATAAAATTAAAATCAGGTGGTCTGTGTGCCAAAAATACAATAGAGTCATAATAATAATAATGTCGTGGGTGAATGTCTCAAAACAATATGCTCATCAGGGACGCCGTAGCGGAGAGCTCCGGAAATTTCGACCACCTGGGGTTCCTTACCGTGCACCAAAATTTAAGTCCACGGGTCTCAGGCATTTTCGATGGAGGCGAAATGATGTAGAGGCGTCATTTCGTGGTGGACTCCAGAATTACTTCAGCCACCAGGTATTCCTGAATGGGCACCTAAATCAAAAAACGCGGATGTTCTTGCGCCTCCACTTTTTACAACGCCGCGAGGAAACTAACCCACATTCTCAAGACTATGCAGGGATAACAATGCGGAGACATGCGCCGACACATGCTCATTGCCATTGGTTGTTTAATATCGCATGCTCCTTAAGCCTCACGTTGATGCAATGATCCGTCTGTCTAATGTATAGTAGACTACAAGCGTGTGGGAAAAATAAGTTGCTTCTGAGCCGCTTGCAAAGTTGTTGGCCTCCTTCACTTCCCACCATGTGGCGGTATTTTGATGCATTTCATTGACCCACCCTTTAACTATCGATCACTTCGCACTCATTCTAGCAAGCGCTCGTTGTGTCTACTTCTTCGTCCTTGCTTTCTCCGCTGCAATGCCTCAATGGCATCGCACTTAATTTTTCCGGGCCTGACGAAGTATCCTACGTTCCATAATGATTTACAAATTCTGTAAGCTGCGAAAAGCATTGTCTTCATTCTTTTCAGCTATAGTGCGGCTGGCTAAACAGTAGGCAGGCAGATCATTACATGAAAGGTAGCACGCCTTGTCTCTGAACTCTCAGCGAAGCTGACTGTGCGCAACTGCCTGCGCAATGCTGTCGTTTTGCCGCTATTCAATGATGCAATTCTTCCTTACAAGTTATAAGCATAAAGATGTGTACACGACGCGAGTAGTTTCAGCCGCGCATAATTGATCGAAAGCGTAACGGAATGCCTTCACTTACATTATCCCCTCAATAATTGTCATATCTCGAAACAGCAACCCGTCAATCACTTCACGTCTTTATCTTGATCTTAGTTATCATCTTTCGCTTTGTTTTGTGTGTGTACGGCTACATGTAACCTGTTTGAGTTTATTCTTAGCTCTGAGTCTACTTTTATGCACTCTCAAGCACTCCATCTTGTCAGTTGTCATCGCATTGTTGCATTATTCAAGGAGGCCTAGGATTTTTTTGGTTTTTTTTTTCTGGACGAAGACTCTCGTCTTCAGGTACCGAGCTGTGCAGCGGCTAGTTATTATGATGGCCCCGGTAAATTTTTTTCTGGAAGATACGCGAAATTTTAGCAGAAAAGTCCAGCCTGAAAAACATGATGTCGGGCACCCACGTTTGCGTGCCACAGTAATGGTGACCATTGACCTGGGTGGCTATTCTAGACATTGTAGAATTTCGCAATGTTGTCAAATGCGTCTGCTTATCAGCTCTGACTAGCCAAGAGAGTTGCCACCGCCTCTCTCACAGGTTTAAATGCTGCCATTGTGTATTTCAACATTATGGCGGCATTGCACAGAGCGAAAGTTAGCACCCCCCATCTTTGTCAGGGAATTGACGTCGACAAGGGTATGGACCAGCAGCGTGTATAGAAACTGCTTCCAGACGTGGTCCAGTAGAAAAACGTGTTGGGACGGCAGCCAAAAGCCACCGACAAACTGCCATGACGTTACATTAGCGCACGATCAAATGTGAATTATGTGAATTGCATTAATGTACCGTCCTGATCTGACTATTTCACGCAACACCGAAGAAAACCAAAATATCCATTCTCTCTTTCACTGAACAGCTTAAGACTAGGGGCAGCTAGTGTGGCGCATCTTCTCGCCGACAAAGGAAAGAGTTCTTCTCGCTTATTTAGAGTTTAAGAAATAAACAGAGAAGCGCTACACATCAAAAGCGATGTATTAGTAGGCCACTTGTGTATTTGAGACGACCTGTAATTTTTTTTCAGAGCAGATTCAACTGCGAAGCGCCTTGTTCTTAAGTTGGTAATCTAAATCTCTGGTCTGACGTGACAAAGCGGTGGCATTCAGTGAGCGCCCGGCGCACCAAGTTTTCATATAGCTCGCATCGGGGCCTTCAGATTCTATTATTAACATTCCATATTACTTGTGTTCTTTTTGGTATTTCTCAAAAATATGGTGTACCATAGATTGCCTCGTTCAAGAAATTTTACACATAAACAACTGCCTTGGAGTTAATAATTTGAAAGTTAATTAACGAGTTCTCTGTAATTATAACCATTCGTATCAATAACGCCAAACATGGGATCTTCTAAGTCGCGAGGGGCTGTTTCTTTCACCCAGCTCATGAGCCATGTCAGGCTTTCTCGGCTTAGCACATTCGGTGACATAGCTCGGCACACTCACTCATGAGTGCATTCAACTCACATTCACTCACACTCATTTGAACGTGATGAGTTGAGTATGAGTGAGTACTCATGAGTGTGAGTGGACGTGAGTGGGAACTCATGAGTGTGAGTGGACGTGAGTGTGAACGTGAGTGAGCACTCATGAGTGTGAGTAGACGTGAGTGTGAACGTGAGTGAGCACTCATGAGTGTGAGTGGACGTGAGTGTGAACGTGAGTGAGCACTCATGAGTGTGAGTGGACGTGAGTGTGAACGTGAGTGAGCACGCATGAGTGTGAGTGTGAACGTGAGTGAGCACTCGTGAGTGTGAGTGGACGTGAGTGTGAACGTGAGTGAGCACTGATGAGTGTGAGTGGGCGTGAGGGTGAACGTGAGTGAGCGTGCACTCATGAGTGTGAGTGGACGCGAGTGTGTTCGTGAGAACTCATGAGGGTGAGTAGGAGTGAGTATGAACGTGGGTCAGTACTCATGAGTGTGAGTCGACGTGAGTATGAACGTGAGTACTCACGAGAGTGAGTGGACGTGTGACTGAACGTGAGTGAGCACCCATGAGGGTGGATAGGCGTGAGTATGAACGTGAGTACTCATGAGTGTGAATAGTATAAACGTGAGTAGTCGTGAGTATGAATGTGTGTGAACTCATGAGCGTGAGTAGGTATGCCGCACAAAGAAACACGGCGACACACACACACAGTGAGTGGTCGTGCTAAGGAAATGAGTAGCCCTAATGGTGCTGACTTTGTTATCTAGTGGCAGTGGACTAGACAAGCGATGTGAGGCCGCAAAAGAAGTTTTCTTGTGATGTAGTGTTAGCTCAGTAACAGGCGTTTCAAGTTGTAAGAAAACAGGAAGCAGGACTAGCAATCGAAAAATGAGGTTTGACTTTTCTTCAAAACTCTCACTCGCGCAGCGCGTTTCGATCGGCTAGCGTGTCGAAGACGCTGCCGGATACGTCAAACATCACGCAGCTGGCACTCTGATTCTGCGCCGTTCGTGGGCGCTGTGTGTCCTGGTGCCCTGGCCATAGAGAAAGGGAAAATGACCAAGAGCGGACACTCAGCGATAAGAGGATCGAGCTCTCCCCGCCACCTCCTCGCCCAAACAGCCTTCGAAATTTTCGCGTCAAATCATAGGGACCGTGATCCCGAAGAACGCAAGCTGTAATAAGTGACCGTCAGGTAGCGCAAGTAGCGAAAAAAAAAACAAAAAAAGAGAGTTGTGAAACGCAAATGTGTAGCTTTTTTCAATTTGTTTGTTTGTTTACTGTACGTGTGAAAATATTTTCTTGCACAATGAACTGAGAATTCGCGAAAAGAACATTGTCACGTGCATCGCCACCAGGCGAACGCGGAACGGAAATCGACAAATCGGTCAGAACAGATATGGAAGGAGGTGCGTGAGGGTGTGTTTTCGTACGCAATGTGTTGACGGGTTGGGGTAAGCTTAGGTTTGGCTGGCTGCTGTATCTGAAATGTAACGGCTGCGCGTAGTGGGTTTTGGGCGTTTGCTTTCACTTCTCGTCGCGGCAGTGTGACCGCTGCTGAACGTGTCACCTGCTGAGCCTGAGCAACGGACGACGGCACGGTGAGTACCCACGTTTCTGTTCTCTCTGAGCGCTGCGTAGTAGGCTTAGCAGCGGAGGCCTTTGCCGATTTAAGTGTGCGCGCGTAGCAGGCATAGCGCAGGTACTTGCCTAGTAGTCACGCGTGAATGTTCAGGTGCGACGCGCGCTGAAGGAAACGAGAAGGGTCGACCTTTGTGTAATTAGTTACGTACCAATTGTGAGTCGTTGCTACTTTTTTGAAAGCGAAGTGGGTTAAAGTTAAATGAAATGAAAAGCATGTAACGTACGATCCCGAGGCCCAAGGTTTCGGCATTGTTAACGCGTTTTGGGCGTAGCTAGGCACTCCACACGAGTGAAGAGTTCTCGGTGATGGTCATTGGTGTGTGTGGCTTGCTTATTTTGCTAAAGAATATTTCGAAGTACGCTTCTGGGAAACTGCGCAGCAAGTTCGCTTGTGGAAGGGCCAGGGCAAGAAAGCCTAAGCTATGCATGGCATGGGTGGCTCGAGTTACTTGTTAGAAGACGCGCCAATGGTTAATGCCCACTCTTTCAGAATTCGGTGCATTTTAGTACGGATGTTTTTGCGAACGACATCGCGTTTGCATAACTCAGGGTAGTCGTTCTAGTTGCATATTCGGTCTCTGCCAATGACCCCAAAATAACTTCGTATGCTGTCACTACGACACCGACATGACTCTAAATAATCTTTTCAGATGTTCAGTCGTCGGCCGTACAACCCCTACTGTTGTGTGGCGTGGTGAAGTAACAACGGCCGCACTTGAAAGAAGCCCGGAACGAGCTTCTTCCGCATCCCACAGGACAACAGGTGAGCCCCGATGTGAAGTGTTTTATTGTAGTGCAGTAATTTCAATAAGAAAACATGCTGTGTATTAGTGCAGAGCTTTAAAATGGATTGTAAGGACTGTTTTTTTAAAGTATGATTTATTGAGTTTTCGATGATTGTAATGGTGTCCAGGTTGTAGTATATAAAAAAAGTAAGTAATTGGACGATGCCACACAAGCGTTAAAAAAACTGCAGAAAAAATTCTCAGCAATGATCTCGCATAAGTGACGTCAGCGTGAGCTCATGTTGTGGCAAATGCTAGTAACAGCAGTACCGAGTTGTGTAGGTGTGTGTTTGCAGGTAATTTTTTACGAAGCGGCTCATGTAGTGTTCTAAAAATGTAACGTCTCATCACGCACTACTTTGTGTTCCTGTTATATTGATAT
Organism: Rhipicephalus appendiculatus; assembly: GCA_030522465.1. NCBI lineage: Eukaryota > Metazoa > Arthropoda > Arachnida > Ixodida > Ixodidae > Rhipicephalus > Rhipicephalus appendiculatus. The sequence goes on from JALIZH010011999.1 coordinate 9,402, forward strand.
TAAGCATTTCCCGTTGCAGCTCCCTGCGGAGGAATGAAGTCGCCGTCGCGGAAATTTCGTCGCACCATCAAACGCCTGCAGTCAAGGGTCGCCTCCTGCCGCAAGACCATTGAAAGGTTGTGGAAACAGCAGAGGGAGCTACCTCCATCGATTGCCAAGGCCTTGGGTGTCGTTCGTCCTTTCGTGACCGAAGAGGTCTTCAGTCTCCTTTGTGCACATGTGCGAGTTATGAATAAGGGTCAGGGGAAAAGGCTTCCGGCATGGCTAAAGAAATTTGCATTGCACTTAAACTTCAGGGGCCCCAGAGCATACCGCTTTCTAGCGCCCATTTTTTGTCTGCCTATGCAGCGCTCACTGAGGCATTGGTTAGGAAATATTCGAATGTCACCAGGTGTGATTCCAGGGGTTATTGAGTGTGTGTCAGCTTGTATGCAGATATGGGATAAGCGCGACAGGGTGTGTTCACTCATATTCGGTGAAGTGATTTTGAAGAAGTTGTCCTATGATGTAACTCAAGATCTTGTGTAAGGCTTTGCTGACGATGGAACAGCTCGAACGCCAGATATCGCTGACAGAGCCATGGTTGTCCTTCTCGCTGGTGTTCCTAGGAGGTGGGTCCAGCCAATCGCATTTACAATAGGACACGTATCTACGCCAGGAAGTGTTACAAAGGATTTGCTTGCCTGAATTATAAACAACCTTGGACACGCCGGAATCGCAGTTAAACGTTTAATTTGTGACCAAGGAGCCTCAAACGTTGCCCTTTCTCATATGCTTGGAATTACAATTCAACGTCCTTATTTTGAGGTTGCTGGTGAAAGGGTGTACTTTGTTTTTGATGTGCCACACCTAATCAAAACCGCGCGAAACAACCTGCAAGCACACAAGTTGTTCATAGGAGATGAAGTTATTGAGGCCCTTTATAAGTCTATTCACGAGTTGCGGTTTAAACTCCCGCCTAAGCTGACCGAGAGGCACGTCTACCAGAAGCCTTTTTGTAACATGAAAGTAAGCATGGCAGTACAGGTGCTAAGTGCATGTGTTAGTGTGGCAATCATGGCTATGGTGTACACAAAGGAGCTTCCCGCAGCAGCTATGGCTACAGCCCATTTCTGTGAGCGTATGGATAAAGTGTTCGACTCACTCAATAGCTCATCTCCCAAAAAAGAATGCCCAAAAGTGTCATTATGCCATTAGGAGAAATGACGAGCTGGTAAACTTTCTGCGAGACCAACTCGCGTGGATCAGATCATGGAAATTGTCTCCTGGCTTGTGCAAACAAAGCTTTTGCATATGTACTTTGTACTTACATCTGTTCTAAAAATGTTACCTCAACCGCCTGTCAACACACTGACGTGTGTGCTGCATAGAGTGAGATCACTTGTAGTGCCTTTTCATATCCGTCTGTCGTCATGGGGCATTGTCACTGATAAATGTGACAGAAGAACCAAAACAGGGCCTACTTGCAGATAGCTAGAATGTGCAGCACTCTACTAAGAGACTAGGGATGGTCAATTAAAATTTTTAATCGATTAATCGTTAATCGTTCGTCGATTCAACCTTTCATCGATTAATCGTTTTCTGTGTGATGTTTTAATCGATTAATCGATTAATTGACCTTTTTGATGGGTGCTTTAAAAAGGATATATCATTGTTTGAGAAGCGTTACTTGTGTTAAATCTAGACCGAAGTCTTTCTATTAGACGCGCTAGAGGTCACATGTGCGCATTTGCGCCTTCGTGAAAAATCGCACTTTCACCCACTGGGCACAGGGAGCCCGTCGTCTTTGGGTGACTTCGCGGATTGAAGGATCTGTGGCCATCATCCATGGATGATTCGGCAGCAGGTTGTACTTCCTTGAAGCCTGCCTACTCGATGGCACCGAAATCGAAGGCGTTTTCGGGGACCAGAGTGGTCGAAAAGACGTACCGGTAACATGTAGCGTGGATAAGGGTTACGAAATCCCACGAAAGGCAAAGCAGAAACGAGGAGAAAGAGGAAGTAAATAAGATGCTCGCACTCGCAGGCACGGCATCTTTTCTCCATTTGTCTGTTGAATATTGCGGAAGCCCACAGTAGTACTATAATTGCGGACTGACGTCACCTCTTACTTGAGGTCAGCCATGCGAAATTGCACAGCAACATACTGGCCTTCAACAGACCATCGGTACAGGCATCTGCGGGAAGTAGAGCAACATGAGTTTTTGCCTGCCGGTTAGAATGAACGGCAGTTTGCTTGCTTGCTTGCTCCTCTAAGCTGGCTCTCACCCCCTACGGAGGATTGGATTAGAAGCCGGCGGTTAAGCTAAGTGGAAAAAATAAGGGCTAGGCAGAGGAAAGGAAAATGAATCTTTTTTTTAAAGTAGCATATGGTAATTTCTCGAGATACGAAAACAAATTTCAATAACGACAGAGATTAATGAATTTTTATACACTTCAAAGTTATCCCCAATAAATGATTCTTGAGTAGGTTAAGTTAATGCTGATTAATAATGAAATCCTCAATTTGGTTTGGTTCGGGAAGAAAGCTGAGCAATGACTTAGCAAGGTAATCTCCTTGTGTCTCTCACGAATTCGCAGAGGGCCCCGCAGACATTCCTGTTGCTGTATTCCAATGAATCAGCCCCAAAGGAAAGAATATTTGGAGTACTTGGTGTACTTAGTGGTACTGCTAATTTTCTGAATAAAATTTCTAAGCACTTTTTTTCCTTTGGATTTTGAAACTGCGACAGCTTAATAGGAAATGGTCGATATTTTCAGGTTCCTTACAGCTAGAACACAGAGGGGACGGCACCAGACCAGACCTGTGTAAGTAGAAATTAAGCGGTGGGATACGGCATCGTAATTTAGTGATGGGGACTTCCAGTTTACGCGTGGGACACCATTTATTATCCCATGCGACGTACAAGTGCGAAAATTCTGGGTTCGGTATTGTAACTTTGAATAAATCTTCCAGAAGAGAAAATTTCCTGAACTTCGCCGCTGTAACATAAGCTGTAGGAGGTATGACCGGCATAATTAGACCATCAAGGGATATTCGCGCGAGTGATTCAGCCATATCATTTAGATATATACCGCGATGCCCTGGCACCCATATCAATCGCACTAGTCGCATGTATGCAGGGATTAATCCTTTGAATGTATTTAGTACTGCTGATTCGGACGACGAAGAGTGGGATGAACACAGGGATCACGAATCAGTCACTAAACAGCTGTCGAATAAGTTGCTGGAAGTTTTCGAATAGCTAGAATAATGGCCGTTAACTCCGCTTCAAATATGGGTGTATAATCTGGCAGGCGTAATGAATATGACCAGGATAATGGTTGAGAAAAAATACCCACACCTGTTTTCTCATCACTCATAGATGCATCGGTTGCAATTACAGTATTAATTCCTAACTGTGAGAGGCGCTATTCTAATAAGCCAATCAAATACTTAGAGAGCAAATGTTTGGCATTCGTTCGAAAGATGTCATCAAGTCCTATTTGCACATTGCCCGTGGTTTTATCTGACAGAATGATCTCGGTTATATTAACATTTAAGGCATCTAGTAGATTTTGAACAAACAACACTTGAAGGTGAACATTTGAGCAGTGGCGTAACTAGATAGGACGGCGCCCATGGCAAATATATTTCCGCGCCCATCATGACGGTAATGATAGTGATTATTATTATTATTATTATTATTATTATTATTATTATTATTATTATTATTATTATTATTTGTGCAAAAAAATCCATCTGGCTAGCTGTTTAGGCCAAGCGAACGAGCAATTTCTTGATTGATTATTCACTACAGCGGAAAAAAGCCGTCTTTCACGTCCACGCATTGTACGACACACCAGAAGTTGTCAAGGTTATAAAAAATGTGAAAGAAGAAATGGACCTCACCCGCCACCTCTTGTCGTCTCCCTTTGCACGAAATATGCGAAGTTCGTAAATACATACAACCACACAACAGAGAACGACGAAGTAGGCATGTAAACGGTTCTTATCGTTTTTGGACTACATCACCATGAAAAGTATTGTTCCAAATTAATTATTGCGTACATCAAATCTGCATACTATGCATTTTTTATATCAATGCTAATGATGCGTTCAACAATTCGTTCCGGCAAGCCATGTTGTCGCATATATTATTGCCTTTTCGGCGCCAGTGCTAATTTTTATCGTGAACAATGGTTCTCAAAAAAAAGAAGGCGTTCTCTATATTTGACATATAACATGGCACAAGCGCATTACGAAAGGAGCTGTTGCTCTGCGGTCACACATTTCCGCCGTCGGCTCCACTCTAGACCAGGAGTCTCCAACACGCGGCCCGCGGACCTCTTCCCAGTGAACGGCGGCCCGCACGTGACTGCCTTCATCGCACGTTTTTTTTTTTTTTTGTGTTCTTTTCCCTAGAAAGTGCGGTTATGAGCTACACAGGCATGACTTGTCTCGAGCATTTTTTTCTTCAGGGAACCCCTGCGGTCAACATGTGTTGATACATAACCGTGAAACAAAACTTTCAGAATTGTCGTCCAGATTTTAGACATTTTGACATTTTGAAGGTAGATTTATGTTGTTGCAATCCCGGTGCCAAATCGCCTTCAGAAATGACCCATATATGAGACAGGGGAAAGGTATTTGAAATGGCAATGTTAGCCTTTTGAAACATTAGTATTTTTTGTGTGTGTATGTTTTGTGCCGCATCCTTAGTCTATATCGACCAGATAACGTTGATAGCAACTTATGTAGCCACCATAACTCGTTTACATGAGACATCAAACGCAAAACCTTGAGCTCTACTTGCAGAAAATGAAATGTTCTTGTAGCTTACCGCCTCACTGAAGCCGACAGTAAAGTCGATGTTCGTGACCCCCTTCTACCCCGAGGTAGTGGGTAAAACATGAGCGTACAGATCTTTTCTAGTGTAACTCTCCTGCTTGGGCGTCCGATACGCACAGTCAGTTAGGGACCTTAAAGATATGCTAACGAGAAATATGAATGAAGTTGAGGTGGAATGAGCAGGGGCATTGGGGAATGCGTGCAGTTTTGGTTGGTTGTGAAAAGATAAGTTATTAGTGGAGATAAAGCGGAGACCGAATATCTCTTACTCAATTACTCTCGCCCCAGACTCAGTGCTGAAGCGATGTCTTCACGAATCTGATCGCTCACAGCGAATTAGAAAGCGCCATCACACGTCACCACGCTTGCAATTGGCCGCTGCTTGGCCGCGTTGCAGTGACGGCACGGCTTTCATGATTGCCGCAATAGATGTGGTTGCAGACTTTGAACCTCGTAGCGAAGATGATCTCAGCATGGAAGCAGGATTGCATTTCAGTGAGTCTGCAATGATCCCCAGTGCTCTCGCGGCGGCAGCAGCTCTTTCTGCGTGTGAAGCCTGGCTGCAAACGACGGAAAGCGAAGCGTCGTTTTCGTCGACCGCATACGAGGCGTCTGATTGCCAAATACTGTGTATGTACACGCCTATTTAATTTTTCGTTTTTATTTATGGCGTTTTTGTTTTGGAGAACTCGAGCAGAGGCGCCTTGCCGTGAAGAGATTCGCGGCAGAGGAGTGAGAGCAGGGCCATGCAGGGCCACTCAATCCGCCCCTGGAATGCGGCACGCATACGAAGAGCAGGTGGGAGGATACAACTGAGAAGAAATGTACCATGACAAAAAATCCATGGAAGCCCCATAGTTCTCTTCGGGACAGCAGCAGAACACGCGTGAAATCACACCGAGCACCTCTTTATGCAGTTCAACATCCCTACAATCTACTCACTATACAATCGTTTCTTGCTTCGAGTATGTCATTCAAACATAAACTCGGAAACCAGCATATTTAATGAAATAGCTTGCTTACACAAAAATGCTGCCACCTACACTACACATCGCGGAGAACTATATTTTATACCCCAATCAAGAACAAATTATGGCATGCAAATGTTACAAAACAAATTACCGAGATTACTTAATTCCCTGCATCATGCTGGATTTGAAACATCAAATATAACACCGTCTCAATTGGTCTCTATCACCCGGTCACTCTTTTAGCTTATTTTATGTTGTTAGTTACAACTACCTTTTAGAAGCGTGAACTTTGTTTTCCTTAATCTGTTCGTTTTGTACAGTAGACTATTTTGTAATTGTTGTATGCGTAGATATTGTATAAGTTATGTCATAATTGTTGTAAGTGATGTCGAAGTAATAATGTGATGTTAATAAGTGATGTCCACTTGCTGCCACCAAATGGCACCGGGGGCTAAGAGCTTCTCAAGCTGCTTATCGCAGCTTTTATCTTAGCCCCCACCATTGTATAACCAATGGAAACAAATAAAATGAAATGAAAAATGAAATGAAATCCTACGTAGAATCGCTGCGAGGCTCGCTCGTATAAACGACGATAATATCACTGGGTTCAGGCTGCAGCTGGATGCTGTTATACTGCCACTGCGCTCACCGGCAGAAGCAAGAAAAAAAATGAGAAAGACATCAAGATGAATAGCTCTCGGCCAAACACGACTGGACTGCCTTTGTGATCCCTACGAGAAACGTGAAAGGGCGTTAGTACAATCAGCTTCAAATGAAACGCGAACAGCGGCAAGCATTAGCATTGGTATGGTGCGCGCCGTCCAGTCATCACTGTGTACATGCGCGGTGCTGCCAAAGAGGGCTAATGCGCTCCTGTCAATGGTGATGACTGGACGGCGCGCACTGTACGATTTCTAATACTTGTCATTGTTCGCGTTTCATTTGACGCCGATTGTACATGTATATATCCTTCTGTGTTTCGCAATTTTCTCGCTTGTTAAAGCTGAGCTCAAAGTAATAAAGGCATGAATGTGATCGTAATAGGATTATTTGCCATTGCAGTTCTACTTCCTGTATCTATTTAGTGCTATTGTACACCAAGCCCACCACTGGAGACACGGGCTCATAGTCAACCCCATCTATACGCACGCTGGTCGGAGAAAATTTCGTGGGCAAAGACCGATGCACAGAGAAAAATGAGGAGGGGTGACGCAATTTGATGGAAGAAAGCAGTCTGTGAACGAGTTTCTGATTTGAAAAAGATAAGAAAGAACCCTTGCAGGAAAGCCCACACTCAGCGTTTTCATTTCGTCATTTCATCCAGACGTCTGCTCATGAAAGCTCGCCGTAAGTTTGGAGACTGACATGTCTGGTGAGTTGGTATAGCTTCTCGATCGCAACCCTTCAGCAACAAGACCGTGGGCAGCGTTTTCCCTTTCCAATTTTTGCTATACGGTTATATACGTGTAGAAGTACCGAGGTGGTTTGGACCGAACCAGAAGAAAACGAACATTTCAAGCGATCATTTCAGTGGTGAAGCTAGAAGGATGTTTGACAGGTTCAACCTCCCACCGCCCCGATATTATTACATTCTGTATATGTGTATACATATATGCGCATACATACGAACACATGCCAGATCACAAAAAAGGGAAGTCAGAACCCCAGAACAAAAGCTTTTGTCTACGACCCTGGATACTGTACGTTCATGTTTAAAATCTTGCTTATGCGGAAATAGGCTTACACCGACCTATTTATCTTATTGCTTTTCATGGGCTTGGATATGAGCAAGAAAACATGGAGAGAACGAGAGGCATTCAGAAGTCATGGCGCAGAGACGTGCTCATGCAAATGCTACAAAATATAGCGCAAGGCTTCACCACCGCGAGATCAATTTCAAGACAGATGATAGACTGAACCAAACGAAAAAAGGCACCGCTGCTTACGCAGACAAAGCGCTGACAAATTGAATGTCGGAAGTCACAGGCTCTCAGCTAGAAGATTGTGTTTCGTTCGTTGAAGGAAATAAGCACCATTTAACTAGTCAGAGGAGTCTGTAGCCTCACGGGTTATACCAGGGGAGAAGGTGAGAAAGGGTGCGTTGGTACAGTCTGGGGGCATGCCCCCACTGGTTTTAACCTGCAGGGGCGATCTTTCCACGGGGCGCTAGCGCCCCGTTTATGTCCTCAGGAAGTCCACGAGGGCACGTTGGGCGGAGTCGGTTCGGCGCCCCCTCCCAAGTGGTGCCCGGGGCACTTGTACCCCCTTGCCCCCCCCCCCCCCCCCCTAGTTACGCCACTGCATTTGAGAGACTTCTCTCTGGTTGGGAAGGAAATCACTTTGGGAAATGGGCACCAACCAACTTGTTCAATTAAAGTAACAACAAAGTTTTACTTTAAAATGAAGAGTCCCGACGTTTCGGGTCCAGCTCGGACCCTTCTTCAGGGGTGACTGAGTGGCACCAGGGATCAACAGAGTTTTTGGCGCCTTCTTCTCAAGGCGGGGGGGTGACGCTTGTTTTCACCGACGTGCCGTACTCGGGAGCGCGCCAGCCGACCGGTTCAGGTTTCCTGGAGTTGCCTGAATATGCCACGACTCCACGAAAAGCCGCTTGTGGAAGCTGATTTCACAGTCGACGACGCGGGAGTTCTTAAAGGCGATGCGGTGGTCGTTGACCTCGCTGTGCTCTGCCAGCGCGCTCCTTTGTCGGTCAAACTTGCGGACGTCGTTCCGGTGCTGTCGCAGCCTCTCTGAAAGGTTTTTTGTCTCGCCCACGTACGACGCGCCACAATCTGCACAAGGGATAGAGTAGACCACTCCTTGCGCTTTCTCTTTAGGTGGCCTGTCTTTTGGGCGCGGGAAGAAGCGGCCGAGAGTAGACGTTGGCTTATGCGCCACTTTTATTCCCTGCTTCGAGAGAACACGTGCGAGCGCTTCGCTGGTGCACTTGACGTAGGGAATGCAGACGCGCCCATGCTTTGGAGGCGACGGGTCAGTGCCCTCTTGAAGGGTTCGGGGGGGAACGGGCCTGGCGGCCTGCAACCCTCGCAACACTTGGGTTTATATACTCTGGACCAATGCTCATTTTAAAAAAAAACCATGGATTCGGCAAAATATACAAACTGCTGCCGCCTAAGAGGGGGAATAAAAAAATTTTAAGTAAGTGTTAACTGTTAAAATATGGAATCTGCAAGCGAGAGTGGGTATCCGAGCTTCTTGATACAAAACGTTGTCAGCTGTAAATTTTGGCACACCAGTTGCGCCAGTGTACTCCAACGGTTTCACTTCGTCGTTGCCTTAACTCGACGCTACGGGCACGTCTTCAATCGTGCGTACAGACGGAAGTGTAATAATAATAATAATAATAATAATAATAATAATAATAATAATAATAATAATAATAATAATAATAATAATAATAATAATAATGCGATTTGACGTCCCAGAACCATGATATGATTGCAGACATGCCTAATTAGCGCAAAAAAAACAATGGACAAGATAGAGACGACAGACAGGACGGAGCGCTCCGTCCTGTCCGTCATCTCTACCTGTTCCGTTGTTTTTTTGCGCTAATTAGTTATATGTCTGCAGCTAATCCTAATACGCACCAACTAGCCCAACTCACGTCTCTAACCATGATATGATTATGAGGGACGCCGAAGTGGAGGGCTGCATCGCAGGAAAACTACCTTTGCAATCATGAAAAGGATATATATATATATATATATATATATATATATATATATATATATATATATATATATATATATATATATATATATATATATATATATATATATATATATATATATATATATATATGTATAAGCAACAATTATTTTTGTCGTTATCATCATACGTCATTACTCTTATTGCCCTGTCGCATTCTCCTCAGCGCAGAGTAGCAGGCCGGGGCGTACTAGCTCAGGCCACCCTCTCTGACTTCTATTACGTTTTCTCTCTTTCATTCATTGGCAAACAATAATATTTTATTTGCTAAGGAATAAAATGTTATGGAAATAGGATGCAGTCAAGAAATAAGCTACACAAATTACGATGTGCAACTTTTTGGACCACTGTGCAGTGCCGTTAAACAAGAAAAATTAAATGAAATCTGAGAGTCAAATAATAATATATTGGGTTTTACGTCCCAAAACCACGATATGATTATGAGGGACGCCGCACTGGAGGGCTCCGGAAATTTTGACTATGTGGTGCTTTTTAACGTGCACTGACATCGCACAGTACACGGGCCTCCGTCGAAATGCGACCGCCGCGGCCGGGATCGAATCCGCTACCTTCGGATCAGCGGCCGAGCGCCGTAACCACTGATCCACCATGGCGGACGTGAGAGTTAAATAAAATGCCCAAGAAGTTGCCATAAACCCTGGTGGCGAAGAAAATCACCAGTTTATCAAAGGCAAAGAAAGCTGTGTTTGTGCGACGAAGCACCATGAAACAGCGCGGTGCCCAAAACGAACACAAACCAAATAAACAACTACACGATGCGCTCCCGCGTCTGAAATATACAGAAAACAACAAACTTCACTCTTGAGCATTGACGCACCGCCGTTCTGCTTTCATTCAATGAAGCCATAGTGCTGAAAACACAGGGACAAAGGAAGATGTGCTGCTAAGAGGACCCAGCTTTTTGAAAGATTATGAATTACCAACAGTCCATCCTTTTGAAACATAAGAATCGCTTGTGTAAGTGAAGAGCGAATTGATTGTGAAGATAAGTTACCCGAAGGCTCTTGACTAAGTGGCGAGATACCATCCGATACTTACCTGAAGAGGCAGCTTCGTGCCTTCGGGAACGGGGTCCTCAACATTGTAATTTTTGTCATGACCACTTGACTTTGGAGGATTACTCTATGGCACATTAATAAAATTACCTTGAAGCATGTGATATTTCAACAATTTCCGTCGCTAGGTTCGAGCAGTGCTTACCATCTTTATCACACATTGCAGTCGTCCTTTTCGAATCTTCTGTGAACAACCTCCACACCGCGCTCCTTTTGCGGTTGCTCGCCATTACGACATGACAAAGGAAGCTGTGTACACACGAAAATGTAATAATAATGCAATATAACAAGCAAGCAATCCGGGTATTTTTCTGACGGTTAATTAGTACACGATAGACGAAAGGGGGCGAGAGGAGGTGAATGCAGTAGTAGGCTGTGAGCGGAGAGAAACCAGCAAGTGCATTTCCGCCTCTTGCTTGCCTTTAAAGCTCTGAGGAGGGTTTGGAGGTGGACGCCGTGGGCGAAGGAAACCAGGGCGAGTTCATTTCTGTCTCTATGGGGTAGGGCCACCGCCAGCTTTGGGTTCGTTCTAATAGGTAACAAATATGCGGGGTAGTGGAAAATATTATGTGCGCTCGACTTTTGCGTCTCAGCATCACTCGCCCCGCACTCATGCGCACCGGCCGAGGGGCGGTGGTGGGAGTAAGGGTGGCGGCTGCCGCAATCGATTAATCGAAAAGCTTTAATCGATTAATTCGATTAATCGAAAGACGCAAATCGATTACGATTAATCGATTAACTGGGCACCTTTAATCGATTAATCGATTAATCGTTCATAGATTTTACCATCCCTATAAGAGACAAACAACATAACCACAAGTGTACACAAGCTTTCCCAAGTCGCTTTATATGTGTTAGGTATACATGCTGTTCATTTGTTTGCATGCCTAGTGGAAACGTATTCATGCAACTTTCTTTACGTTTCGCATGTATCACTGTCTGCACAACAGTGCAAATGTCGCACGCGGCTTATATATTTTTTATGTTGGAAGGTTTGCCTTGTTCTCAAGCGCAAATATCTCTATAAGTTACCTTCATGCACCACATGTGTATGACACATAAACCAATTGTTTTTAAAACATTTTGGTACATGTACTTCTTTTAGCTACCTTCTGTATTGATTGGTCTGCTTCGGATATCTTTCGTTCAGTTTGTATTGCGCTGTGTGTCTTTGAAAACGTCCGTACTACAAAATAAAGCATTTCTCCATTGTCTGTGCTTGTCTTGTATGCTTTCGTGCTTATTCAAAAGCGTGTATGCACGTGATCAGAAAAGGGAAAAAAATTAAAAAAAAATACTCGCTTAACATTGCCACAGTGCAAATGAACGCAATATGCGAGCGGGGGGGGGGGGGACCCTAGCACGCACTGCACCACGTCAGAACGTTTAAACTGCGCGCGCTTTAAACCGAAACCGGTAACTCGCTGCACCTTGTCCTAAAAAAAATTTTTACACGCACGGAACCAGAACCGAAACTCGCAAAGTATCATAAGCGACCACTTGGTGTCCCACTGCATTTCAGGAGAGGGGAAGCCCTCCTTGCACTCTAATTCGGCCGCATGGCTCTATGGGAGTGTCCGCTCTTTACCAAGTTCCCTTTCTCTATGCCCTGGCGGCGCGGAGCACCGTCGCGTCGGCGCCTGTCTCGGCGCGGCGGTGACTGCGGCTAGCTGCGGCGACGGCACCTTCTCTGCCTCCCGTCTCTCGGTGGGCGCTGCTTGTTTGGCAGTATAGCGTGCGAGAAAGCGTTTTAGCAAGTTATGGAAATACGGAACGAAAATACGGTACGGGACTACGTTACCGCTCCTCCTCTCTCACTCGTTGGGCTTTCGCCGCTCCTATTTCCAGTAAAGGCACCCCAACACCACAAAGGCCTTTTCAAACATTACTGTGGGGTGTCACGCTTTATTGTTGCCTGTCAGCCTACGCATTGTTTACGATGCAGCTGTCGATAGGGGGAGGCACCTTAATAAAATACTTTGTTGAGCGCGTTGGTTCATTGTGGAATAGATTTGAGCGTAAAAAGACGAGACACGAGAAGAGAAGACGAATACACGAGCACTCGTGTAGTCGCCTTCTCTTCCTCTTCTTGTGTCTCGTCCTTTTGCGACCAAGTCTATTCCAGGAGGCACTTTAGGCACAACGAGCTGGAGAGGAGGAGCGCTACTGTGGTCCGGTACCGTATTCGCAATGCCCACGAACTATAGGTGGCGCGCTGTACGATTCACGGTGGCGCCATATGGAGGGTCAACCTGTTTTTTAGCATAGGAACAGGTCGGACGTGCGGACGCACGGCCAGTGCCACTTTCACCGGATGAATTCATGAGCTGCACTGAAATTGATATGAGACCGAAATGCTTTCTCAAACCATGGAAGCTCACCACCTAATTATTTGCCGCGGTGCATAAGCGATGTTGTGCGAAATCCTGTGCGTGCTGCAGAAAACTTCATGAACTAGAATTGACGTATGACCTAAACAGCACTCCGAGATACTGTGTACCGAGCCTGCCTGACGGATTTGCCGCAGAGGTAGGCCGCTAGCGAGTAGCGTCATCGCTGCTGCACAGGACCGAATGTTTAACGTGGCGATGGTTTGCAAACATACCCCGTCGTCATTACTTGCGCAGTCAGAAACGCGGAGTTGCTTCTTCAACGGAACACAAGCATTTAACATCCTATTTAGTCGCGGTTGTGTCACAGCCATGCTCAGACTCGGGCCGTGCGCAATTCACTGCACTCGGATGCCGCAGGTTCGATCAGCACTATCGAAACATGAATATCGAAAAGAACACACGCGTATGCTTTTCGCAAAGACGAATTCTTCGACGTTGCGAAAATGCGTCGAACAACTATGCCGATCGGAAGGTACCGGTGAAGTACAGGAGAAGTTAGCGGAGAGGCGTGGATTGTGGCCGTGACTGCACGTTTCATCGCTCTAACCATTTCGCTTCCCTGTTCCGAACTCGAGCGCTTTGGCGGCATGCGGCGCTCGATACCATCCACAATAATTGCGCTACGTGCAATGCACAAGAAAAAGTATGTTTTTATTTTTATCTCGCTGAAGTATACTGTACATTAAATACAATCAAAGTGACTTACGAGCGTGAAAAAACATTAGCGCACGAGGGGTCGTGAAGTGCAACTCGCTGCTCGTGAGTTAGCAGCTGATCGTTCATCGTGACTGTGACACTCCTTCTCACACACACACACACACAGATCCAGCTTTCACGGACATCGGCGTTTAGTTCGCGTGTCTTCCACCACGTGCCGCATGACTTTTATCTTTTGAATCTCGCGCGAAGTCAAGAGTTGCGTCAAGGCAAGAAAGAAAAGGAAAGAAACAAAAAGTTCAGCTTCACGACTTGGCGTGGCCTGCCGCGTTCGTTGCTAACGGCGACAAGACCGGCGAGCTGCGACGTTAAAATGGCTAGTCATTCCCCGATCCTATATATGGCAACGACTCGTTTCACGCATCGGAAAAAGAAAACGGTGCCCGACTGCACCGGGAATTCGGAAGGGCAGCCAAACGTATTGTTTTATTCCGTTCCCAATTTTTTACAGCAAGTATGTTATGCCCACCGTTTGTCCGGTTCGCGATGTAGAGAGGAAACCATGATCTTGCCGGCGCGGCCACGTCAAGCAAAATTAAGAACAATTGTGCCTAGTTAAACCAGTGTAACCATAGACAAGCCTTATTAAACCATGTTGAGCATGGTAAAACCTAATTAACTACGCATAACTAAGCTAATGAAATCACACCTCAAAAAGCCCTAATTTAGCCGAGCTGAGATTCTCGTCTGCCTAGTAATACCGAATTATGTAAGATGCGCCAAGCTAAGCCTAATACTAATTAAGACTGAACATAACTAGTGGTAGCTCGACTAATTAGCTAATTAAGCTTACCTTGACCTCGGATGGAAGCTAATCGAGACCAAGCCTCGAATTCGCAAGTTAGGCCAATTTTCCTAATTAAGGTAAGTAAGGTACTTGGTGCTGTGATTGCCAAGCGATTCCCACTGAAACCCGATCGATACCTATCCGATACTAGTGAATCGCAAAGTGATCGCGTGAACACTTCGTGCATTGACGTGTGAATGAACGTGTGCCTAGTCAAGCCAGGACCAGGCGAGTGCCGACCAGCTCTGCTCTGCCCCAGCGTTACGCGATTCAGCGCAAGCTGCGCAAATTTTTTACCATGTTGAAAGGCTCGGTCGATGGAAGATCTTGAAGCAGTTGGCGCACATTTAATGACTTGACAGTCTAATGATAGCATTTCGCAATGTTTAGTTCTAGGTTACTAAGCTTGTAGCGTCTGCTTACTTTTCGTCCCCGTGTTTTCAGAGCTTTTTTCTACTGCTTAGGTTTCTCTGGATGCACAGAAAGCTGCTGTACTTCTTATAATAATTGTTGGGGTTTTGCGTCCAAAGAACGCGATATGAACGTGAGAGATGCCATAGTGGAGGGCCCCCGATAGTTAGACCACGTGGGGTTCTTTAACGTGCACCTAAATCTGAGCACATGGGCTTCCTGCATATTGCGTCCATCAAAATGCAGCCTCCGCGACCTAACATGGTGCTACCAAACGTGTGGTTCAAACTGCAAAGTACGGCCGCGGCGGCACATTTTCGATGGAGGCGAAAATGCTTGAGGCCCGTGTGCTTAGATTTAGGTGCACATTAAAGAACTCCCGGTGGTCGAAATTTTGAGAGCCCTCCACTGCGGTGTCTCTCATCATACGGTCGTTTTGGGACGTTGGACCCCAAGAATTATTATGACTATTAAAGTACAAAGTAATCGTTCTAGAAGGTCTTGGCTCGCGGTACACACAAATCGGCGCAATAGCACACATGATGACGCACGTGTGCTAGCGCTACAGATTTTCCGGTCACCGGCTCCAAAAACACTACCTAAACATCATCATTCGAACGCCCTCTGGTATGATTTTTTAATTAACGAAAAATTAATAAGAATAATAATAGTAATATCTGGGGTTTTACGTGACAAGACCACGATATGATAATGAGGCCCGCGGTATAAGAGAACTCCGGAAATTTTCATCATCTGGCGTTCTTTAACCCTTTGTCGGTCGTCCTATATTTTTGACATGGTAATACAAAAACCGGCTGTGCTTTATTGATATAAACTAGAAAGAAATAGTATGAAACAAATTTCATCAAAATCAAGCCAGTAGTTTACTGAAAAAAAGTGGGACATATATGTCCCACTGACTCATGAGAGTGTTTTCAAAAAGTGGGAAAACACTGTCCCACTGCCTCATGAAGGCACCATCTCGCGATTGCATCAACGGAAATTCTGGGATGAAACGGCCGAAGCAAGTGGCACAGAGTATCACTTCTAAAGTTGTGAAGAGAAAAGTTGTGCGGACCTCATTTGAGCAGGAGAACGCCGCCTGCAGTTGCGTCTCTTGAGCCTTCAAAGCGCTGTGGTATGTCCCTGTAAAGCTTACTTCACCGCATGCACCAAACACTTTTTTTTGTCCATTTGGCTGTCCTAGCTTTTGCTGTTGAAATTTTCGAGTACAGATGTTATCCCTGAACATGTGGCTACATTTCAAGAGGTATATAATATCCAGAAAAATATTTCTACGCATTAATATCCGCAATTGCGCTGCGCGATTAGCGGGATAATTTTGAAGGGGATTGTTCCAATGCATTTATTGGCCAAGTTATTTCGCAAATTTACAAAAACACGTGATGACTGGAAGCTAAGATCGTCTCTCTCAAAAACTAGAAAAGGAGGATGTTATCCAGCATTTTGATCGGTAGGTTCTATGTATCTCAAAAAGAGGAAAATTCAGAAGCGATCATAAAAAATTGACCGAAATTCAACGCTATTGTAACACTACATCCGCCCTTCGAAAGCGTGATGAAAAATTTTTTTTAGTGATTACGATGACTTAGGTAAGATATGAGTGACTTAATGTTGCGCTGATTGCAACGGGTGATGTGGGAGAAATTTTTTTTTCTGTAGACGGAAAAGTGGGACGTATGTGTCCCACTGCCGCACAAAGGGTTAAGGTGCTTTGACATCGCACAGTACATGCGGTCCTCTACCATTTCGCCTCCATCGAAATGCGACCACTGCGGCCGGGATCGAACCTGCGCCTTTCAGGTCACCAGCCGACCTCCATAGCCGCTATGCCGTCGCGGCGGCATATCTACAGTGTCTCCACAGCCACCATTGTCCCCCATGAAAAAAAAAAAAGCATGGAATAAAATTCTAATAAAGAGTCTAAGGCAGGGAGCTACCATCTCTCCAATGCTATTCACCGCGTGTTAACAGGAGGTTTTCAGAGCGTTGGATTGCGGACAGCATGCGATAGCAGTTAAAGGAGAGTAGCTTAGTAACCTGCGATTCGCTTCTGATATTGCCACGTTTAGTAACTCGGGAAACCTATTGCAAATAATAATTACTGAATTAGACAGGGAAAGCAGAGCGGTGGGTCAGAAAATTAATATGCAGAAAAATAAAGCAATGTTCAGCAGTCTCCGAAGAGAAGAGTGGTTTGCGATGCCTATCAAAACACTGGAAGTGGTAAAGGAATACGTCTGTTTAAGGAAGGTAGTGACCGCAGATACGAACCATGAGAATGAAGTAACCAAAAGTATAAGCATGTTGTAGTGTGCATTTGGCACGTATTCTGAGATAATGATTGGCCGTTTACCACTAGCTCTCAAGAGAAAAGCGAATGGTAATTTACCACTATCTCTCAAGGGAGTGCAGCGAGAAGACAAGATAACTGGTGGCAATTGAAAGTAAGAGCCTGTGTTCTAACAGAAGGCAAGCTCGCGAACGGGAGGCATAAAGTTAAATGGGCAGATGAGATTCAGAAGCTGACGGCGCTAACGTGGGCGCAGCCTGCACAGGACCGGGTTGATTGGAGAAGCATGGGAGGGGCATATACCGTACAATTAGCGTAGTCATGATGATGATCACACACTTGTGAATCATGAATGCGAAAGTATCAGTTCACGATTCGTACACGGTCGCAAATATCCCTCTCTCTCTCTCTCTCTCTCTCTCTCTCTATATATATATATATATATATATATATATATATATATATATGGTTCAAAAAAATATATCAAGCACGTAGGAAAAAAAATTGTTCTCGGAAGGACTGACGTTTCGGCCGCGTTTCGGCCTTCGTCGCACTCCGACGAAGGCCGGTCCCGCGGCCGAAACGTCAGTCCTTCCGAGAACAATTTTTTTTCCTACGTGCTTGATGTATTTTTTTTTAACTGTTACTTCCGGGTCCTGTGTTATCCCTTCATTGTTATATATATATATATATATATATATATATATATATATATATATATATATATATATACAGGGTGTCCCAGCTATCTTTAGCCAAGGGTTTAAAAATAGAATTATTTGAGGCAGGCGAGTGAAGTCAGTTGAATATTGCTTACAGCCATCTTGCGCACTACAGGCAATTTTTTGTTTCGTAATTAACTAATTTGTTAATTATGATTAATTTACTAACTTGATAAATATTGACTTTACGCAAGAAATGAGAGTTGCAAAGTACGAGAGCGTCTTCAGAAATCCCCATTGCATAATTTGCGATAAAGAAAGTTTTACGCGTACCATTTTTTCCGTGCTGCAAAGAAAGCCCGCGAAATACAAAAAATACCACGTGACTAGCGCATTCGCGCGCCGCGACCGTGCTGCTTTCAGCCGTGGTTTGAGCGAACAAAATCAGTTGCGGCCACGATCCGCCGGCTCCATTTCAGCAGTAGGCCGATAAGTTGACGGTGGTTTCTTCGCCCGCGCTCGCTAGAACTTTCACAGTCACGCGCGCCAAATGGCTGGCAATGGGCTGGCAATAAGTTCACGGCGGTTTCTTGGCCCATTGCCAGCCATTTGGCGCGCGTGACTGTGAAAGTTCTAGCGAGCGCGGGCGAAGAAACCACCGTCAACTTATCGGCCTACTGCTGAAATGGAGCCGGCGGATCGTGGCCGCAACTGTTTTTGTTCGCTCAAACCACGGGTGAGAGCAGAACGGTCGCGGCGCGCGAATGCGCTAGTCACGTGGTATTTTTTTGTATTTCGCGGGCTTTCTTTGCAGCACGGAAAAAATGGGACGCGTAAAACTTTCTTTATCGCAAATAATGCAATGGGGATTTCTGAAGACGCTCTCGTACTTTGCAACTCTCATTTCTTGCGTAAAGTCAATATTTATCAAGTTAGTAAATTAATCATAATTAACAAATTAGTTAATTACGAAACAAAAAATTGCCTCCTGTAGTGCGCAAGATGGCTGTAAGCAATATTCAACTGACTTCGCTCGCCTGCCTCAAATAATTCTATTTTTAAACCCTTGGCTAAAGATAGCTGGGACACCCTGTATATATATAATGTATTTTTATAGCGACAAAAAGTGTGTCAAGAGGCCAATCAGGTTTCGCCTTAGCGAAGTGTATGGGGCAGCGCTAGCACGAATACAAGGACGAGAAAAAACAGGACATGCGCTGACAGGACACAGACAGCGCATGTCCCGTGTTTTCTCGTCCTTGTATTCGTTCTCGCGCTGCCCCATATACTGCACTATAAAACCTAACCAACTAACCCACCTTTCCGTTATTCGCCTTAGCGTCTTTAGTGAGTGTAACACGTGCTTAGGTTTTATTTATTTATTTATTTATTTATTTATTTATTTATTTATTTATTTATTTATTTATTTATCTCAAATGCGCTCAAGCGCTTGGGCATTCTAGAGGGGAGTACGGTACATGTGTACAACAATAAGAAGAATACCGATGTTTCAGCGAACACTTTCAAAAAAAATTAAAGGTTGGCTGTTAGGTATTGTACAATTCTAGCTCGTCAGCTGGTCTACGAGAAGAGGCTGAAATTACTACACAAAAAAATTGAAAGGCTTAGTCCACTAACTAACGAAAATTTACTAATTGTGATCTTAACTAATTGAATTATCGCCCACATTTCAATTCGCAATGTTTAGCCGTGGAGTTCTCAAGGCAACCTGGAACGAATTCCTATGATGCCACTAGTTTTGAGATATTACCTAATTCCTGAACATTACAGAGAAAGGCATTGCCATTCGAATTATATTCTTAACAAAACATGCTTTCATGTATTGAAGCCCAACGTTAAGTCTAACACGATGTATTTCTTCGACACTGATCTCCACGCTCCCTAGCCTAAGTGCGCATATTGTGTGCCAGCCACAGTGCGTCGCAACATCGCACAAGAGGCACGGCTCAACACGGCGTCATACAGACCTCGAACTGCCGATGGGTCTCACCGGTCGATATTGTAAACAAACAAACAAACAAACAAACAAAAAAAAGACGGCTCAATTGCCTAGTTTTTGCGTAGACTATGGCTTGCTGAACAAGATCACACGTAAGGACATCTATCCCTAGCCACTAATAGACGACGCCGCGACTGCCGGCATGGAGCGTAGTTTTTCTTTCCTTTTTTTCTCTATTCGTTGGACCTGCGCTCCGGCTGCTTGCAGCCCCGATGGCTGAACTTGACCACCACTAACCAGCCTTCGTTAGATCCGATGGCTTATATGAATTTATTGTGACGCGATTCGGGCTGTGCAACGCGCTTGCAACATTTGAACGCATGATCGGCATCCTTCGCGGCTTCTAGTGCCAGACGAATCTAGCTCTACTACCTGGATGGTACTCTGATCTTTTCAGAGGCTTTGCGACCCATCTACAAAAGCTCGAAGCTGTCGTCACTAGTCTCAGCTCTAATGGCATTGAGGTAAACTTAAAGAAATGTTGCTTTGGCGTATACGAAAGCTGCTTATTCTGTGCCGTCTTCTTCCGAGATGGCGTCCTTCCGGATCCCACGACACTTCGTGCTGCTGCTACGTTTCCTAAGCTGACAACGAAATACCTTCGCAGCTTTCTATGCCTTCGATTTTATTTTACGCGTTTCATTCGCAGCTCCCCGCAATTATAGCGCATTTCACTGACCTCCGCAGCGGCCGCGACCTTTGAGTGAAGTTACATGTGAGAAAACTCCGATGTATTCTTACGTCGCCTATAATCTTGCGACATTTTGAGCTGGTAAGACGACCGGAAGGCGAAATAAATTTACATTTCTATGTACACTTTATGTCATTCAATTTACATTATATGGGGCAACGCTCGCGTAACGTACGGTTACTCACCGATACGATACCCAGAGCTTCGCCCACTCGTCATGATTCACATCGTGCAGATGCGTGGAACCTTTTTTCTGTTCGTTCAACCTGCGCTCCGGCTACTGGTAGTCCCGATGGCTGAACTTGACCACTGCAAACGAGCCTTCGTCAGACCCGACTTCATATGAATTCACTGACGCGATTCGCGCTGTGCAACGCTCTTGCAACATTTGAACGCATGATCGACATCCTTCGCGGCTTCAAGAGGTAGACGCATCTCTGCTACCTGGATGGTACTGTGATCTTTTCAGACGACTTTTAGACCCATCTACAACAGGTCGAAGCTGTCGTCACTGTAGCCTCAGCTCTAGTGTTAATTTGGCACACGAAAGCTGCTTATTCTGAGCCGTCTTCTTCTGTGATGGCGTCCTTCCGGATTCCAAGTATACTTCGTGCTGTTGCTGCTTTTCATAAACGGACAATGAAATACCTTCACACATTTCTATGCATTTGATTTTATTTTAGACGTTTCATATCGTTCGCAGCTTGCCCAAAATTACAGCTGCTTTGAGCGACCTCCGACGCAGCCGCGACCTTTGAGCGAAGTCACATGCGGCGATGCATCCAGCAAACTCCGATGCTTAATTACGTCGCCTCCGATTTTGCGACATTTTGATTTGCTCACCCCATATGAGAGAGAGAGAGCGAGAGAAGTTTATTATGACAGAAAAGCTGAGAGCACCCAAGATGAAATTCACAGGGACACTAGCGGCGTTGTCTTCGGCGTTGTGCTTGCACAGCGTAAACGCGGATTTCACGAGTTAGTTGTTGCTTATGCCCACCATGCACCTACCAAAGCACGCACGAGCATACATAAAGTACGGTTGAACCCCGTAACCCCTCCTCCCACCCCTGCATCCGCCAATCAATACACATTCTAGCGGCGGTCTTCTTGTCCATCTACGACGCGTTCCCGCTGTAGCCGTCACCGACATGCCTGTGCAGCGGCGCAAAAACCCCTGCATTGCTTCCCTTATGGACTTGTTGCGTGAAGCAACGTCCCCTACCATCCCTGAGAAATAAGCCATCAAACACACCATTTCATTCTTCGCGACAGTTGATCTACTATCCCAACTACCTCTATGATGGACACAAGTGGCTCTTATTCCGCGCCATCTACGTTGACATATGTGCCACCTTCAACGCTGACTCACAGTGTGCGCACTTTCCTCCAGCTCTGCTACTATCAACGCAGAATTTACCGCTTCTTCTACCGCTACATTTGTTACGTCGAGCAGAGCCGCACGAATCCCCCCTTACCGTTTCCCTGCTCTGTAACAACCACTAACTTGCCTTCTCCGCCCCTTGGACTACGCCGGCGTTGATTTGTATGGACTTCTTTCCATCACTCCTGCTACCAACTGATAGATGATTTTTGCCATCGATTACGCGCTAAGCAGAGACTTCACCATTGACATCTGCATCGGCTAGCAATGTTGCCTCTCATTTCACACCACGTCATTCTACAGCACGGCGCACTACGTGAGCCGCGCATCGTCCGAAGGACGTGTATTTCTGTCGGTCGTCGTCAAGCAATTCTAGAGGAATGCAAGGTCTTTCACCACACCACCACATCTTACAATCATAAAACGAATGGTTTAACAGAAACATTTAATGGAACATCAGGCGATATTCTGACAATGTACGTCACTTCCGGTTACTAAGACTGGACCCGTGTCATTCTCTTCGTGACGTACGCACAAAACACTGCTACGCAGACCACTACTGGACTCTTTTCTGTCTTCTACCTACAAGGACTCGAGCCCTCCTGCACGTTATGCGCAATAACTCTTTGCCACGCTTATGTGAGTGAGTCGACGGCAGTTCCCAAGCTACTAATTCGCTGAAGAGGGTCGCCAGGGAGCCAGATCTAACGCCACTGTAGGCAAGCAGCGTCAAATACACCAACGAGATGTCTCGAAGCCTTTTAGCGTCGTATGCCCGTGACCGACTTGTGTGGCGCTGGATTCCTTGAGCTAGCCCCGGTTGGCCAACGAAACCTCTTTCGAAGTACCGCGGCCCGTACCGTATGGTCTAGCAAGCCTCGTACTTGATCTTCGGCGTCAAGCCACTTGATCTTTCTTCTATTCTATACTCCATCTCAGAAGTACCTTGCAGCACTGTGGAAACTGCAGGGCTTGTTAGCCAATAGGAAAGGCGAAAGCCCCCTCGAGACGTGTTCATCCGCGTCGCGTCGTCTGCTCGTCGTCTCTTTGGCGTAGGCTTGCCTACCTTGTCGATACTTACTCCGTCTACTTAGTACAAAATGCAAAAAACCGCTGCGGGAACGCCACCTCGCCGTTTCTTTATGTTCAGAAACCCACTCGTGCAGGGCGTGTTCGCTGGCGTTTGTGAGGAACGCGGTTTTTGTATAACAGCGTTCATATGGGCATTTTCACCGAGTTCTTTTTGCCAGCATGGTCGACGCCTTTTCAGCAGCAATCATGTACCATTCTTGAGTGGAACAGCAAATCATTGGCACAGAAAACAATATAGACATTCAGGGTGTTTCGCATCGTCAACGCATCACGGACGCTAATGTTGTGGCGACATCTGCTCAGTTAACATCAAACCACTTTTACGGCTTGGCATCGCCACAGTAGTCCTAGCAGCACCAAAACAAACGAGCGATATAAATAATTGCGAAAGAAGATATAGATTATTTGCCCTCAGCGTTAGATTAGACTAAGCGATGACAGATTATGCCACTTATTTTCTTGCTGTACTGGCAGAGAGCCAGTAAAAAGCACGAATTCGGATCGAAGCGGGTGGTCTGGGGTGTATGGGGGGCTGCCATGTTGCTGTACGTCATCGCGGTTAGGGTGGTTATTACGGTTACCAGCCGCTAATCTCTTCATTATTTCACAAATTTCGAAGTGCATGCGTGAAGGGCCTAACGTGCCACGTATCGCCGTAACGCGTCATGCGAGAAGCACAGCTAAAGCACTTGCACCTCGTTGATAATGAGAGTTATGAGAGTTAGCGCAAGGACACTGCCTGTTACTCCTCGTAGCTTCGGCAGTGCTGCAAGGTAATTGTGAGATGGAGTATAGAAATCAAAAATATCGAGGCATCAGATCGTGCAATGGACCTAGGTGATTCCCCGAGAGATCGAACATGCATGTCCGGTCGATATATGTAAGCCGCGATGAGGTAGACCAAGCATTTCTTGAGGAACCTAAAACGATTAATATGTTGAACAGGTACGTCCACCTTTCTTGCAGGCTTTCTTGCTGGCTGCAAGCTGTGCACGCATAGCCCTTTAGAGAGCGGAAGCAGCCCAACCCCGCACACGCTAGAGCCAAATAAATCTGAGAATACATTTTTGCTGAAGACAGGCTACCAGAGTAAAATTTCGCTGCAGCAAAATAATTAGTACTGTAGATTTACGCACAATGCAAGCTGATAACAACCATCAAAGGCACTGAAGTGAGAACACACAGCAAATGTTATTTGGCCCTTTATGTCTCATTAACAAAGAAAATGACGACATTTTATATCGAAACCGTGCATTGACTGACATAAGCACTGTTCGGTAAAAAAATTTTCCTTAAAAGTGACGCCAAGTTTTTTTTTTTTTTTTGAAAATGGGCCTTTTTGAAAAAAACTTGGTTTTTTAAACTATTTCTTTCTTTCTTTACGCTGCTTGTAGGAAAGCGATCTCTCGCAGAAATATTTCAAATGCTTTTTTTTCTATATGTGATACAGTTTTGAAGTGTCTGTGTAAAATAACAAACGGGCGAAGACGCATCAAACTTAGCAAACATTTTCGATTTGGGTCGTGTCTACCATTTTTTTTACATTTTTTTACCCTTGGTGGACATCATCAAAAAACCATGGATGTAATTCACAGTATTCCGTATTAAAATGAAGACCAAAATTTTTCGACGCAATGTTATAGTTCGCATTAAATTCGGCGAAGAAATCCAAAAATATTGCGGCGAGAAAAAAAGAAGACGCCCGCGCCACCACCTTCAAATATTTATTTCGCGCGCTCGGAGCGTTCTTTGGAAATAAAATTGTCGGTTCCCTGCACTTTGAATATGCCGGCACATCATATAAAAATCCCAGACAAAACAAAAATATCGACCGGACATGCATGTTCGATCTTTCGTAGAATCACCCACCTGCCGTACTATCTCTGTTCCGTGGTATTCTGCCCGTAATTCGCCAGGATGGCTCTGTTTCGGAAGGGGAAGTAAACAGAGAGTGTTAGAACACCGCACGCAAAGCTTGCAGGCATTGCGGGCGTAGCGTTAGCGTTCGTCACTTAACGGGAGCCCGCAAGAGGCTAGCGTACGACGCATGCGCAACGCAAACGCAAAGCTTCGCGTACGCTGCTCTAAAACTCTCTAAAAGCGGCACTGTTTGCAGAAGCAGAGAACGCTGCTGATGTAGAAAGAAAAGAAGACGATTCGGCAACGCAAGCTTTGCGCTGGTTCTGCCATTGCTGGTCAGTCTCCAATAGTATAATGCTTATTTAAAACGCTTCATTACACTATCAATAGCTTCTCTCATGCTTTCCTTGGATTCAATATGTGTTGCCTTATTGAGGCTGTGGTTAACTGAAATAGGCCCTTGGTTCCCCTTCCTTTGTTGTTTAGATAATGGGTTGCGTAATAAGAAATACTAAAACATGATAGCGAAGGACATCCTCGACTACAGCAGAACTTCGTGGCATCAAAGAAGCTGTCCTATATATCTTGCGTCAAACGCCGAACTGATGGGTGGTCTTCACCGACTCCAAGGGAGCGCTACAGATACTGTTCAACCTCTTAAAGAAAACAAATCATCACCCGATTTCATTCGATATAGCGTACTTGCACCACTTGTCTGTTACCACAGGTAACTTTATCACATTTCAGTGGATACCAGCTCATTGCGGTATTCTGGCCAACGAAAAAGCGGATGAAGCGGCACGCAAAGGACTTCAAAACCGAAATTACAGGCGAACCTATTTTACCAAATCTGATGCTTCCCAACTGGCTAAAAGACTTGCTTCCGAAGAAAACAAGAGGCTCTGGAACCTTTCGACACATCATTATGATTTCCTCTACTCTATCGACCCACATCTAAGAACAAGACTCCCATGCAGAATTCCTCGACATCTGGAAACTTTGTACCATCGTCTTCGACTGAACAGTGCTTATGGAAACAGCTTACGGTACCGCGTTGGTCAAACCGAAAGTCCATACTGCAATAACTGTGGCTGAATAGAAACTGTCGAACATATTTTATGCCGAGCGTATGCCGATGAGCGTGCGCTTTATGAACATTCCATGCATATGCTGACCCGAAGAACTTTATCAATTGACTGCGTCTTGGGCCCTTTACCCTGCGCCACGCAACAGAGGCATGCTATGAAAGTATTATTCAGATATTTAGAGAGCGTCGGTCAGCTCGACAAACTTTAATGGCACCTTGAAAGCACGTAATAAGTCACTCTCAGCACACGTCCCCGCCCAAGAGACAAAAAACTCAGTTTGTGTTTTTACCTTTTTTTTAATTCTATTTTAACATTTTATTTTTTTCTATCTCTCTCTCTCTCTTTGTGTCTTTCAGTCCCCAATCCCCTTCCCCACGCAGAGTAGCAAGTCAGCGATTTACACACGCCGGCTAAACTCTCTGCCTTTCAATAAAGAGCTCTCTCTCTCTAAAACATGAGAACTTTACTTGCTCCATATCTAGAAGCGAAACCGGCTCTGTAGCAAAGATTCTGGGTGCAACGCTTTAGCGAAAAAACAAGAAACTAGATCTTCAGCAATGACGCACTAGTAATATTAATTGCTGGAACTTTACACGCCAAAACTACGATATGTTTATGAGGCGCCGTAGAGGAGGTCGAGACTGGAAAAACGATGTCCTACAGCACACGCGCTAAGCGCTTAGCGGGCGTCTCCCATTCCCCTGTCGCGGCAGAAGAGTGTGCCGGAAATTTCGACCACCTGGGGTTCTTTAACGTGAATTTACATCTACGTACAGCATCAAAATCCAAGTACTAGTGGACTTTCGCCTCGTTCGAAAATGCTAGAGCCGCGGCCACGATCAAACCGGTGCCCTTCGGGTCGGCAGCCGAGCACCGTAACCACTGACAGCAATTCTCTCTAAAAAAAAAAAAAAAAAGAAAGAAAGAAAAAACGAAAAAAATTTTCAGGGATTCGAACCCGTGCCGCATTTCCCGCACGTGAATCGCCAAAACAGACGCTCAACCATCTAGGCCACAACGCACACCGGTCGCGAGGCGGTAAAATGGGTCTTATCAAGATACAATAGTCGAAGACGCGAGTCGAAAACGCGATTGTGTTGTAGAAAACTTCATTTTGGAACGTGTTTTTCTTCGCACAGAAACATGACTGCGGCCTCAAATGAAAGCTTCGTCTCCGTACTACTCAAATCTCCGAGAAATTTGCAGGATTCCGTCTAGTTTTTTTCAGACGGCCCGTTTTTGTCCCGAAAAACGAGGCGTGATTTCGGCCGCTTCCATAGGACCCCATTGTTTAAACTTTAGTCGTCGTGGGAACAGAATGTGAAGCCCCGATGTTAACGATGCTGCATTTGTTAAATGCGGTACAGCTTCTAGAAGGTGCCCCTTTAAGAAGTTTTGGAAATTGCGCCTCTACGATTTTTTATCGTCGAAAAATGACCCTGTCCCATTGAAAACGTGAGAGCTTCCAGCCGTGGCCGCTAGGAGCGCTGATCATCCAATGTCCCCGAAAGCTGAATCTGCGCTTTCACAGCCTTCTCCGTCCAGTGAAAAATCCTCGTCGTCAAGGGGATTCCTCTTATCATCATTGCTGAAAGCAATCTGAAGAATATCCTCCGCCGAACGACTTCGATTAGTCCTCGTCACAACGTTATCTGGGCGCGCAGAACTTCTTGCTCTCACACCGGTCAACAAACAAATCGCTTGCACAGTGCTGCCATCTATCAACAAACGTACAAAAACAAGCGGCGCAGCTATGGCCAATTTGAGATCACTCAGTTACATATCGCTAGCTCGCGCGACTTCCCGCCTACAATGTTATAAATTCATGCTCTACAAGAGCACTGACGAATGCTTTATGCAAGTAAAACAAGGTGAGTTTCAACTGAGAAGGTCAGACGACAGCGTTTAACTAACCTACGTACCTACGTCACCTACGTGGCTACACAAAACCTCGCGAAGCTGATATTTGTACGATGTGGGTCATCGTTCAACGCGCGAGTTGGCACGTATTTTCACGAAAACTTCGCTTCTCGCAAGAACGAATCAGATTTATCGTGTCACGGAAGGCCCAGTTTGTTCACTGATGCAGGAAACATGCAAATTCGTAGTGTTTGTTTCCTGCTAATACAGCTGAACAAGTGAGCGACTGCGTAGGGCTACCATGGTGTCGTCTACTGCTCATCCATGAGAGGACGCTCCTAAATTCCGCTAGGGGCGCGACAGTCTATGGGCATTGTGAATTTGCGTACCGTATTTCCGTAACTTGCTAAAGCCCTCTAATGTGCGCATATTCGGTTCCGGTCGCGCTATGTTGCACGCGGAGGCTTCGTATTCGAAGTTGGAGGGTGGCATATTCATGGAGCTGCGGATAGGGACAACGTGCGCCCATGGAAGATCTATACGGGCGCCTGTTAATCCAATGGCAGCCTGTGCACGCGGGGCTGTTGAGGACGCCCAACTAAAGCTGTCCTTCAACGAGTTGAGTCCATTATGCGCGTCTTTGTACACGCTCCCCTAATATGGGTGATGCAATCATTTATCAAGGGCGATTGTTTGCTGATCGCAGATTATGTCTGCACTGCTGAAGGCACAATATGTCGTTTTGACATGGGGTTTCGTGTAAGCCCTATTAACATTTGTATCGATATTCAAGGTGCAGCGTGCGTCCACTCGCGCAAACGTGGTGAAAAAAGAAAAGCACAATAAGCGTGCAGAACACCCCGACATACTAAACAAATCCAATGGCTTTTGTTAATTAAAAACTGCAATTTGAGGCGCAGATATAGTAAGGCGCTTGCAGTACGGTGCGTAAGGCGCTTAAAAATCGTGAAGTGATTTATCGGTTGTCCTTTCAATGGCGCACAGCGTGTGCTTAACAAGACGAGGTTCCCACCATCTTGTTCGTTAAAATGTACGTTCATAGAGAAAGTGTGTGAGTGGAGATGCGGGGACAAAATAGCGATTTTCGAAAAAAAATATACGTTTTCAAATTTTAGTTGGTTTGGTTTGCTCGTTCACTAAAGAAGATGCTCACCGAGTTTAGTTTTTATCTGTGCAGCAGAAGAGAATAAAACTAATTCTTTCACGCGATGGTAGCGTGCATTTGCTGGTGAAAGCTTATCTGAATCCTCTTTTCAAGACGAGGCTCCTACACGAGCAAGACGCCCGTGTTAGGACGTGTATGTTTTTTTCGCGCCTTTCAGCCACGGAATACTTTCTGTGGAGACTAGTTAAGGATAAACAAATAATTTATGAAAGCATATTTCTAGTCTCGGCGGCTACAGAGTCTCTGGAAAATTGGAACCGAAGCTCGATTTGGTGGAAACTAATCAGGTGAGGCATCTGGTGTAAAGACTTTATACACCATCGCATTAACGACAGTTCACCAGTGCAACTGCTTTCGCGCCAGTTATACGAGGGTGAAGGCGTGCACGGCGGCAGCCCCGCAACGCGCGCCGTCGATATCGTATTATCAGAGCTCTTCACCTTCCAGAATAGGCGTGTCCAATTTAACCAATTTGCCGCATACGTGCTGGAACTGTCCTACTAAATCTCCGCCTCAAGCTATATTGTCTTTATTAAACAAAAGCCATTATATTTATTTCGTGCGCCGAAGTGTTCTCCACACGGAGTGTTTTTTTCCACGTTTGCACGAGTGGGCGCACGCTTCACCTTGATTATCGATGCAAATGTTATTAGGGCTGACACGAAACCGCATCTCAAAGCGACATATTGTGCCTTCAGCAGTGCAGACACAATCTGCAATCAGCGAACAATCACCCTTGATCATTTACTGCATCATTCATATAACGAGGGCTTGTACAAAGACGCGCATAACGGCCTCAACTCGTTCACAGACAGTTTAATTTTGGCGACCGCAACAACCCTGCGTACGTAGGCTGCCAATCGACGTTGCCCGCGTCCGCAAGTCCATGAACATGGCCCCTTCCAAGAGTCCATTTCAGCACGGAGCCAGACTCCGCGTGCGCGCTGCCGAAGATGGGCGCATTTTCTCGAACACAAAATGACAAGGCTACCGTACACGCAACGTACCCCATGATACAAGGGAGGCAGAGAGGAGGCGCCGCCGCCACTGTCGCGCCGAGGTGGCCGACGCGACGGCGAGCCCCGGCGCCGCTAGCCAGTACAGTGTACTAGAAGGGGCAGCGGAATGAATGAAGCGGCCGCGCCGCGTGGCATGCCCGAGTCTCGGTAGCTGTTCCGACGGGCGATCGTAGCGGCGGCGCTGTAGTTGCTGTAGTCACCAGTGATGTTCCGTGCAGGGAATTTTCCCTTTTTCAGGGAATTTGCGACAGTCATTTTGGACGAAAGGGAAAAAGGGAATCTTCGCGATATTGCAGGGAATATTGAGGGGCGGCGAAATTTTTTTTTATAACGATCAAAAGACTGTGGACATGAGGCTTTCGCATGTCGCAATCGTTTCTGGCGCATGTAGCGCGCCAAACCACATCCTGCAAGGTTCGTTTTTAAAGACCATAGTCTTTAAAAACCCAGTCAATATATATTGACTGGGTTTTAAAGACCCAGTCAATATATATTCTAGTCACTCCACATTTATTTTTTTTTCTTTACGGTAGTTTGCAGAACCGTTCTTAATCAAGTCAATAAAATGTTAAATACCCCCCTCAAAAGCTTGTTTTATTTCACAATATTTAGTCACGATTATTTAAAAGTTGACGTGCTTTTTGTACAAAATGTGGTGCATATAGATACAAACGTCTGCTAGGCACATTAATGTACGCCACGTCAATCTGTAACAAAAAAAAAAACAACAATAATAAACGTTCCTTCTTATGCAGTGGCCGTGTGCATGAGCATGTACAGCATTCCTTCCGCATCGCATACCGCTTAACGAGCTCTAAGGTAGCTCCTTCGTAGTATTAAAAGCCGATCTCAGAGGCAATGCTTTGAGTTGGGCAGGAAAGAAGAGAAAGCGATGGGAAAAGCCTGAAATACGTCGAACACTATACAGGGCGTCCCAGCTATCTTTAGCCAAGGGTTAAAAAATAGAATTATTTGAGGTAGGCGAGTGAAGTCAGTTGAATATTGCTTGCAGCCATCTTGGCAACTTCAGGCAATTTTTTTTGTAATTAACTAATTTGTTAATTATGATTAATTTACTAAATTGATAAATATTGACTTTACGCAAGAAATGAGAGTTGCAAAGTACGAGAGAGTCTTCAGAAACACCCATTGCATTATTTGCGATAAAGAAAGTTTTACGCGTACCATTTTTTCCGTGCTGCAAAGAAAGCCCGCGAAATACAAAAAAAAATTACACCATCTCCCGCTAAAGGGAACCATGTGTAGATGTGAAGCAGCGGGCGCTAACGCTTACACTGGCGGCGGCGTTGACGCTGGCGCTCATCGCAGCGTTGCGCAGGAGAGAAAACTGGGGAGGCGCAAAGCAGGCAGTGATGGAGTAGTGTTTCCTACTGGAACATGCCAATCGCTGCTAATGGGCAATGAGAGACAGAAGACTCCGACTGGACAGAGACACCCGCACTCCGCTTTTAGTTAACGCGCCCGCTGAGAATTTTTGTTGTTCAACAACGCACAGGAGAAATCTCCCACCGGCACCACCTTGGAGGTCAAGATTCCATTGCCGTATATACCGGGGTGGCCAGTGAACGGTTGTGCAGCGCGAGCAGTCGGTTTTTTCAACCAAGAAACTCGCTAGCAGACGCTGCCTGCGTCGGCGTCGCGAGGCGAGAGAGGGGGGGAGCGTAGGAGAGGAGTGAGAGGGGGGGTGACACGCATGCGCAGTGGGAGTGTGAACGCCGTGGGGAAGGGATGCGTAGAGGAGAGAGGGGGGGAGCGTAGGAGAGGAGAGAGAGGGGGGGACGCGCATGCGCAATGGGAGTGTAGACGCCGCGGGCAGGGATGCCTAGAGGAGAAAGGGGGGGAGTTTAAGAGGGGAGAGAGGAGGGGAGGCGCATGCGCAGTGAGGGTG
Organism: Rhipicephalus appendiculatus; assembly: GCA_030522465.1. Classification (NCBI taxonomy): domain Eukaryota; kingdom Metazoa; phylum Arthropoda; class Arachnida; order Ixodida; family Ixodidae; genus Rhipicephalus; species Rhipicephalus appendiculatus. Next base: position 41,405 of record JALIZH010011999.1, read on the forward strand.
TGGTTGCCGCGGGGAGGGATGCATAGAGGAGAGAGAGGGGGGAGAGGAGGTTTTTTATTTTTATTTTTCTAAAGGGTTTGCGCATGCGCAGTAAGGGTGGGCACGCGGCACACCACCACCACCGGATTAAGCTTCGCCATCAGATGCTTCACATCTAAAAAATACCGCGTGACTAGCGCATTCGCGCGCCGCGACCGTGCTGCTCTCAGCCGTAGTTTGAGCGAACATAATCAGCTGCGAGCACGACCCGCCGGCTGCTTTGCAGCGGTAGGCCGATAAGTTGGCGGTGGTTTCTTGGCCCGTTGCCAGCCAGTTGAGTGAGCCAGTTGAGTTGCCAACCGTGTGAGTGAGCGGTATGATCAGGAGGGCGCCACGTGGAGTGAGTAGAAACTATGATCGTGTGCTTTCTGCCATGATTCCTTGTCGCGGCCACCGTGCGGTGTCGATGTTCGCTCCTTAGATCCCTTTGTAGATGCAATGGCTGCCGTAAAACGCGAGAACCTGGCTGGTCTCCTCTAAGCTGGCGATAATCAACACTCTCGAACATAGAGAAAAGAAGTCGACGTTGCCGCTGGGTACAGCATCCATTGAAGCACGCCCAGTATGATGCCGAAAAACAACGCCAACAATACGGCCGAGGCAGACTAGAGGCTTACGGCGCCCAAAGAATACTGAATATATTGAGTCGCTGCTTACATCGATACCGTATTTTTCTTGCCTACCACCCGCGCCTACGCGTAGCCCGCGTCCCCTACTACAAATCGCGGAAAAATTAAAAACGAAAAAAGTCAGTTTCTCCACGAGGGCGAAGCAATGAATGCGATAGCAAGAAATTAGTTTGACACACGAAGAACGACAAGCAGTTCGATACTTGCAACGCGCCGCCGCAGCAGAAAGAAGGACGCTCGAAAAGGACGCATAGGTATACACAGGACAAGCGTGAACTAACAACTGTCGCAGTTGTTACGGGTTTGTATTTGGGCAACGCGCTGTGAGTGTCCACAATGCAGAAGCCGACGCTGTAGTTGTTGTTGCCTCTGACGTGGCTCTTACCCACGCAGGGGGGATTGGCCAAAGATTGATTATATGATTATATGACTTTTCGACGCTGTTTGATACTTCTTTTTCTTTTAAACTGCGGCACGTGGAATGACCCCTCCGCGTCTCCTGCCACGCGGTGGCGTCTGACGCCAAGTGTGCCCGGTGTTCTTTTTTTTTTCCTTCTACATCATGAGTGGTACAAAAGGGAGCCACTTTTTTCGTGCGCATCTCAAGGGCAGTTTTCAATTTGAAAGAAGCTGTAAAAGCTTTGCGTGATAGAAAACACGCTCAGCTGTTCCGAGATATGCGTACCGCGAGCGGCAAAGGGCGCTTATGAATAGCTCGCCGTTATACCGCTGGCACGAACATGGCGTGTGGCTGTGTTGGCTAGCGCAGCAGGCAGCGGAGCGAGTGGTCGCCGGTTCGAATCCCCGGTCAGGTGGTTTGGAATTTTAAAGACGCTAGTCTTTCTTGGGATACTTGAACGCAAAAATTTTGGTCTGGCTGTCTGTCGGACGTCCCCTGATTCAGCCACTCGGCCAAAGTTTAACCACTTTCTGAAAGCCCAGCCATCTTGAACTGGTGTTTGCGTTCATACTTGCGAACATATTCGATCAAAAAGCAAATACTACGCATACCTGAGGCACAACATTAATATGTAAGTGTCAGGTCGTGTGTTCTTTTATTAGAAAATACATAGGTACGCAATTCTAAAGACACTAGTGTTTTTAAGGCTGCGCTGAAAATGCGACGCTGTGCACGAACTGCGACGCTTTGCACGAAAAAAGCCCTGTGCCGACGATAAGGTGCTGCCGCTGGCAGTGTCCCTTGGTCACGGTGTAATGCCCTTGGTTCAGCACAAGCTCATGTTTTTCAATGGCGTCCATATCTCGCGCAGCGCCTCCTCTATTTTATCAATGCCAGCTAGATGCAGCCAATTCAACGTAGAGTAGGCGCCTGAGGCAAGGCAAAACATAGTAGTACGGCCGGCACAAGACTATCGTCTTTCGACGACATTTGCAGCGAAGCACGCAGATACGCGGCCAATTTTTTTTCTACTGATTTATTTTTCTTTATGCCTTTTTTATATATACACATACATATACATATCCGGGACATGACGGCGTCGACAGACAGTGACGGTGAAAATCAGCCGAGAGTGTCCATATAACTGCTATCGCAATAAAAATCCCCGCGTACTGACGTAAGCCCTTCCATAATCGTGAAGGTAGTGCCGTGAAGCCAATTTACGCACCGAAATTTGCACGGAAGGTGCGGTGAATTCTTTAAAAGCTTTATATCGAATTATGCGATATATCGAACTTATTCCCGTTGCTTAGCCAGTTAGATATATACGGATTTGACTGTAGTGAGTAAGATTGAAACATCTCAAACTCAGGCTATACGCGGAGTTGTGGCGATGAGACGAAAGAAATGTAAACATCCCGTCTGCGGAAGGAGGGCATCCCTCGGACGAGCGCTGCAGTCACGTGATATCAACAGCTTCCGCACCTCCGTGCGTTTGTATGCTTTGCAGAATTTTCAAAAAAAATTGTCAGAGTGGCCGCAGAATCACCGTATTGCTTCATTACAAAGCATATCGGGAGACAAAGTAGGGGACACCTATGGGAGGGAATAGGTAAGCGCCATTCATTTTCAAGCAACCACAAGAGATTTAAGGCGCTCCCTGTAGTTGTGTATTTACGAGAGATTTTTCGGCAATCTGGGTTTCTCCAACTAAAGGGCAACATTCAAATCACTCCTAAGGACAGAAAAAAAAATTCGTTGCAATGACACGGTACACGGGTTAATCCCATCTTCCTACCGCCTCGCCCGAAGAGAACTGCCGGACTAACCTTAAATAAACTTTATTTATTCATTCATTCATTGAGAACATACTGTAGCAGAGAAAATAGTGCTCCAAAATGATTGCACACAATTTTTAGAACAGAATTTGAGGGGGGTCGAGCGCAATGTCTGGGACGTTTGGCATAGAATGAACCTAAGACATGCACCAAATTCACTCGCGTAGAACGAACGCTCGTTGGCCAAGTGTTGGCTAGTGTTGTGAAAGTACACCAGAATGCGCATGCATGTATGACAAATGGTAATGAATGGCATACCATGACATGAATGACATACGCCATGAGTGACATAAATGAGATGTCACTGCGGTCATTCCTTTGAAAGAAATGACCGCAGGCAATCCCAATATGTATGACAGAACATGACAATACATACAATTGAATGTACCGTATTTACTCGCAGATAACGAACAGGGGTTGGCAAACTGTTGGTTTGTGTGGTGTTCTGTTGGCTTACTGTTCACTATAGCGCTGCTGAATGTTGGCTAAGAGCTGGTTAGTTAGGTTAATGTTGGCTAGCGCTTACTGAAGTTGGCTGGTAGTAGACGAGACGCAGTGCTGCATAATGACGCATTATTGCGCAAGTTGCTGGAATCCAGGTGAAAAGGTGACTGGTGGGCGTCGTAGGCGTAGAATAAATGCTTGCTAACTGGCTGTAATTGGCTGTATATGCACAACATGATTTCTTCCTCCTAGCTCAGACCAGAGTGTCAGTTTGCACTTTTTATTTAGGCACGCACCTATCCTTTCCGCCGAATCGCTCTTACGCGGCACTTTTTCCGCAGTTTCATTTGAAATGAAAGAAACCTCGTGTGTCCTCCGAAAAAAAAAGGCAGAATACACCATAGCGTTTGGATAAAAGTCACCAAAGATGGCGACTTGATTGGTCTTATATTGGCCTAATAGAGTTATAGGCTGTAGGACCGAACTCAGGTTCGGTCCCTGCCAGCGGCAAGTTATCTTTCCGTCCAATTTCCTTTCTTCACATTTACCAACATCATAATTACTACAAATAACATCCCCTATACTTTCCTTGGATTTCTTGTCTGTTAGTTTTAATTATAGGCTGTAGAGTGAGACAAACGATACATTCACAGGAAGGAAAGTATATGTCTGAGATGTCAAAATGTAATTACAAACAAAAATATAATACAACTTTCGTTACACAGTGCCGGTTCCTTCAGACTATACTTAGCGTGTGGATACAAATGTACTCCTACGCAGCTGCAACCTCACGGTTAAGGAACGTTACACTGAAACAGTTTCTTACCGGATCTGATATAACCTACTCTGGCGCTATAAGTGGTCGGCATATCTTCCTCATCAACCTTACAGGTTTCGTTGTATTTAATGCCGAGCAAATGACGCAGGTAGAATAAAGCGCTCATGAGAAAGCTGAGGGAGGTTCTCCATGCGATGTAGTAAACGAAGAATTTCATAATCAAGTAAATGCGCGGTGTATCCTTTAAAATCTCACCATTAGCTCGTCCGGACTCATTCCGAGGCCTTCCATGATGCGTGCACCCGCTCCAGTCTCAGCCATGAGTCTCCAGCTTTGCCCTCCAATCAATGGGTCGTCCTCGTGACCTGGAGACTCCTCTAGGCCAAGGGATAAGCAGCTCTACACAGCGACACAGCAGAATCTGCGTTGAAGCGCAGCCGCATTGTTTCAGCTACTAATCAGATAATAACAACAACTGTTGGGGTTTACTGCACCAAAACCCCGATATGATTATGAGAGACGCCGTAGTGGAGGGCTCCGAAAATGTCGACCACCCGGGGTTCTTTAAGATGCACCTAAATCTAAGTACACAGACCTCAGACATTTTCGCCTCCATGGAAAATGCAGCCGCCGCGGCCGCGATTTGATTCCGCGACCTGCGGGACTAATCAGATCGTTGGCAACAAGGAACTGCTCAATTAGACAATAAGCTTACGACCTGAGCAACAAACATCCACCGCGGTGGTTTAATGGTTATGGTGTTTGACTGCTGATCCCGCAGATCGCGGGATCATATCCTGGCCGCGGCGGCCGCATTTCGATGGGGGGGGGGAAATGCAAGAGGCCCACGTGCTTAGACCTAGGTGCACGTTAAAAAAACCCAGGTGGTCCAAATTTCCGGAGCCCTCCACTACGGCGTCCTTCATAATCATAACGTGGTTTTGGGACGTAAAACCAACAGCCTGAGGAACAAGTGTTGGTGTGGATAAACACGTGCGAGACAAGCGTAGAATTGCAAGAACGTAAGTCGGAGTGGTTGGTAAACTCTGCGAAAACTGTGTTACCAATAAAATGTTCCATCGAATGTCTCGAAAAAAGCACGCAGCGTAACAGTACGTGTCGAAGGGCTGCCGTGCTCTGTACCTTTCATAGGATAGTTATTAGTGGCTTCAAATTTCCTTATTTGAATTAGCGCTGCGGTTCTGTGAAATTTGTATTCGTCAAGGCATGGTTCACTTGACAGTTTTAAGTGAGCGACGCTTTTCTTAACAACGCGGAAAAATCGGTTGTTTTTGGGCAGTTTAAAACATAATTTTTCTGCCACAGAAATTATTTGACGCTAAAGTGTGGGATATCAAATGATAAAGAAGGAGTTGGTCGTTCCAACAGTATTAATTTGAAAGAACAGATTTTTTCGAAAATTATCAAAATTTCTGAAAATTATCAAAACAAAGAAAATGTAACAAAAAATCACAGCATATCCACGGAGTGAATGATGATGAGTGGGCGAAGCTCCGGAGGTTCATCGGTAAAGCGTGAATCTTCGTCCAGTACATCATCAAAGACGTGCCAAACACTGTGTGTATTTATACAAGAAATTTTATTTATTCGTAAATGGTAGCTAGACGCGGCTTCCGGTGCCCCTTCATTATATCGGCTTTATGGTCGGTGAAGTGAAGGGATAGGGGTTCTTATATGGCTCCGTAGAGAAATCCTAGAGGAGAGAGAGGGGGGGGAGCGTAGGAGAGGAGACGACGCGCATGCGCTGTGGGGATGTGGAACGCGGACGCCGCTCCGTACAGTAGAGGATTCCTGGAGGAGAGAAAGGGGGGAGGGGGACGCGCATGCGCTGTGGGGTTGTGGGACGCGGGAAGGAGGGATGGACTAAGCCCCCGCAAGCACATCCAAGCAAGATCAAGGAAATGGAGTCAACCTGGGCGACAGACACCACCTGCCTAGCCATTGCTAAGCTGCCCCTCTATGCTCTCGGCCATGACTCTAGTGACTGTAGTGGTGGTTGACGGCCTTATTGTACTACAGTGTTCTGCTTGACATAGATGGCCACACCGCCCGCGGTGTGGCCATCTATGTCGCTCGCTCCATTCCTATGCATCGGAATGGAGCGAGCGCCGCAGCGCCATCGCCATCTAGTTAGCACTACGAATACTAGAGGTGGCTACGACGCACAACGAGGGACTAACCCATGCCCTAAGGAGCTTCGCCCTTAAAAAAAAAAAAAGGAGCCTAGACACTCACTCGCCGGTTGCTTCATTGAAACCAATTCCCAGAAGGCGTGGGATCTGCCGAGCTTTTTTTTACTTCCGTATTTTTGACATACAAACTACGTTGCCTCGAATTATTTTGGCAGTTTTACATCAGCTGGCGTTTCTTATTTAACGCGACAGCGTTAAAAAGCTCGTTACGCAGAAATTTCTCTATCGCATTATACGCTTGAAGACGAAGCTCAAGCGTCCTGCAACGTTTTCAAAAAGGCTTTATCTGTTCGCCAGTAATACCTGCCGAAGCTTTCCAAGTAATATCTGCGCATTAAAAATTGCGAAAATACTTTGCACAAGGCGTTGACAGTTATCCGCGGCGCCCCCTCCCCCTCCCCCCCCCCCCCCCACCCCCCGCTCACACACCCGCGTAACTTGCGGTGCTCTAGTTTTAGAATGAAGGGGAGAGGCGTCCGGAAGTGTGGTAAGCACCCACAAGTGCACTTATTTGGTGAATGGTTCCTGCCGACGTATCCTGCGACACGTCTGCCAATATTGAATACCCGTTTCAGCTGAAATCGTAGTACGTGCGTCAAAATGAACCTGCTTGACGCGAACTTTCTTATTGCCTTCCTCACAGAAAAAGCTAAACCTTGCCCCGGCGGATAAACAAGGCGGCGATCTCGTATTCGTAAGTGCTCAACTTCCCTTCATTGAGATACACAATACCTTCAATTGCGTAGCCCATTTTAGAAATGACATTACCCGCATGTCATTGTTTAACACTTTAATAAAACCACACCGACTGAAGATGCGCCGGTGAGAATCTTGTAGTGAACATTTCGTCAAGCTGTCTGAAGCTACGCAAAGCAAGATTTAGACAGTGGAGGCACATAGGTGATTTCGAAAGTAGACATGATATTACCGCTTTGACCAACAAAATCTTATGTTCTTTAAGATGTACAGGCTCTCTGCATAAATAGCACATATAGAAGAGACCAACGGCGCGAATTGGCCGTCATTAAAAGATATCAGATACCTCCAATGTAATTATCTAAACTGTGCATTTTTAGCCCCACAACAGAAAAGCTGGCTGTCAACCGCACATGCTTATTGCGATGAAAAAGAACGTAGACGGAAAGCTTACCTAGGCAAGCGCAGGAATGACAGCACCACTCGTACAACACGCACACGAGCGGGCGTATGCGTGAGATAGCTGTTTAGGCTGTTGGTTTCTCCTAGCAGGTTGATACAAGGGAGGCTCACGCTTGCGCTTCCACCACTATTTAGATCAACTGATATCAATCAAGCCTAAAAAAAATAGAGGTATTATCTAGGAGTGTGCGAATATTCGAGTTTCGAATTCGAATCGAATAGTACTTAATCGAATAATTCGATTCGACTTTCGAATAGCCTAGTATTCGAAGTTTCGAATAATTCGACTAGACGAATATCCAAAGTGCGCAAAGGCCAATGGTGCAACTTGGTTAGGGTGGACTGGCCAAAACTAGCGCTAACGTCGTTTCAGAAGGTCTTCCGTTAAAACTTTCACCGATATACTGGTTCAAAAGTGAGCGCATGTTTATTTTAAAGGACACTATGTCATATCCGCACGTCATGGCTCGAGTAGAAAAGGCCAGAGAACAGTCTGGGAGACCGCGGAACCGCTATCGTCAAAAAAATAACCAGCACTGAGGTCAGACCTTTTAGTCGTAAGGTTGTACGATTTTTTAATGAGCTCCTGACCCCAAGAAAACATAATACTTTGAAATAGTGGAAATCACATAGAGTTGCACTTCATTCACGTATCGCCAACATTGCTTTGCGATACCTTCCCATACCTGCTACTGAGGCACCCCGTGAGCACATGTTTTCAACTTCAGGAAACCGTCGCATCACGACGAGAAAGTCTGAAGCCATGTCATGCGGAACAGCTTGTGTTTCTGCATGACAATTTGTAGTCTTTCGGTGACAGCCACTGACCGCGTTATGTCCTCGAGGCCATGAGCAGATTACATTTCTTTGTTCTTTCGTTCAGTTTTGAACAAAATGTTTGGTATTCGATATTCGATTCGATATTCGACATTTTTCCCAACTATTCGGCACTACTCGATTCGAATTCGATTCGAGATGAAATTTCACTATTCGCACACCCCTAGTATTATCTCGTTCACTAGTATGTATCATATGCCCGTAGGTGTGATTGACAGAGTGATCTCTCTGCCCTACCTATAAGTGGCCTGTGCTGGACGGAAGCAAATGACCGGAAGCGAGACAAACTCCAGGGTTCAGCTCAAACGTCTCAGCCTTTCCGTATATATGTACACGATATCCTATACATATTTTGTTTATCTATTGACAGTCACGAGCGAGCTGTTTCGGCTATCATGTGATCGCTTGACACACCAGAATCATCAACTCCGCGAATTCACTTGAACGCTATCCTCGATTCAATCGCGATGTCCTACTCTAATCACTACTCTAAATGCACCTGCGCCAGGCAGTTTTGCAAATGTCATCTATTGCATGTCGCCATGCATGTTAATTTTTTGCGCCACTGTGAATGCAAAATGGCGAATAAATTTGTTTGTTGAAAAACGTTTTGAATAAAGGTCAGAACAAGAGTAGCGCGTTGAAGGTTTCCTATTGCGTAATGAAGCTTGTGGAGGTGCTCTGAGCACCTGTAAGGTCGGGCCCACCTCGTGACACTCACGCGTCGTAGTTAGCGTGGTTAGTTGCCGCCGCGAGAAATATCGCTGTGCTCGCGCCGTGGCACCGCGTGGTCAGTAGAAACGTGGGCAGAACATAACGATATTGTGACAGAGGCGAGACGTAGATTTAATAGATATTTAGACCAGTGAATCGTCAGCCAAACAATATGGCTGATGGGCCGGACACGCAAGCGCTTCACGTTTACTCGTCGTCTTCATCTTCAAGCCGCACCGCACTAGTTCATGCCCATGTCGCACTAATATGAATCTCCCGCGGCGGATGCGCCGTCGCCATAGGCGTGCGCACGGAAGGGAGGGGGGGCAAGGGGGGTGGGGGGGGCACGCCTCTAGTCACCTAAGAGGGTGGGGGAGCGCAATGTCTGCCCTAGAGATTTACTTAATAGGAAGGAGGAGCGCTGCGACGAACCCCCCCCCCCCCCCCCCCCACTGAAGGGGCGCTCTGCGCACGCTTATGGACATCGCGGCGCTTGTTATGACGACGAAGAGCTAGCAGAGCAATGCGGTTTCACTCTGTAAACGTGCATAACGTCCGTCTGGAGTGATGGTGTCGAAGGGATGCGATCTCCTAATTCACGTCGCTGAGTTGGCGTAGTACTTTATAGAGGCCGTAACAGGAAAGAAGCTTATCTCATGTGGCACGAAAAATAAACAGTTGTTAGAACGCGCTTCACCCTGTGTGTGTGTCTTCTCTCGTGTAGTTCGTCCAGTTCCTGGCAGCGCGAACAAGCCATGCATGTGTTCTTTCATAAGCCGACCTGGCAGCCTGGTGACCAGAGGAGTGCCAGAGATCCCAGTGTGAAGTGCACGCTTCGATGTCGACTATCATAACGATCTTTTCGGTGTTCTTGCGACAAAGATAGTCGGTCGCGGGCGAGCTGATGAGCTGTATGGGCTCGAACAATGACGTCGCCGGCGTATGCAGTAGACAAGGGTCTGGCATAAGGACGGGGAATTAACGCTATATGTCGGCCAAATAGCACATAGAACGGTGATTAACCAGCGGTGTCATGTCGTGAAAAGTTATCAGCAAAGGTGAAAAAATGGCTGTTGGCTGTCCCGATCACGGTGATCTCATGAAACGTACATTGGAGAGCATCTGAGTAAGCGTTCGGTCGAGAAGCTCCGTCATATCATTCGTCCGTGGATGATAAGCTGTGGCAAGTTTCTGCTCGGTGGAGCAGGTATGGAGGATGTCATGCACGACTCGTGAGAGGAAGTACCTCCCTCGATGGGTAAACAGCTGCTTTGGGGCCGCCATGATGTAGAATCACATCGTACAACAGAAGGTCAGCGACCTCGGTGGCCGCAACTTGAAGGCAGTTCTCGAGGGATGGCAAAGCGTGTGGACTTAAACTGTGGCGACAGCAACCCATTCAATTGCCCGCGGTGGGCGTGGGGCAAGGGCCTAGCAGGTGAAGTACAACACAGAAGAATGGCTCCGCATGTATGTCGATGTGGTGTAGCTGGCCGGAAGGCAGCATGGAGGGGCGCTTTCGGCGTTATCAATAGTGGTCACAAGAAGCGACGTAGTGAACCACAGTACGGCACATGCCGGGCCAGAGAAAGCGACGCCGCACGAGAGACGCTAAGGTGACCAGCTGTCGGCACATCGTGGAGTTGTTGCAGAACACTGTCGCGTAGATGGTGGGGCAGCACAAGAAGAAATTCCACGCCGTCGGCGTTGGAAGCTACGGCGGTACAGAATATTGTCACGCAGCTCAAGCAGGTCAACAGAAGGGTCTGGTGATGGGGAGTCTATACGGGCGATGTTGGCCAGTAACGATAGGTCCCGTCGCTGTTCGGTGGCGATTTCAACCCGAGCGTGGATGGAGAGCACGCAGGGGTCCGAGTGAAGGTTAGTTCGGGCGCTTCAACTGGATGACGTGACAAACAGTTTGCGTCCGTGTGCAGTGGTTGCCCACTTGTAATGAACCACAGACGAGTATTCTTGAAGATGTAGTGCCAGCGACCATTCGGCGAGGGGAAAGAACACAACTGGCGTAAGCAATTACTCGATATTTACCGCGCTTTCGTTGGCCGAGAACCGCCCCAAATCCGTGTCCACTACCATGGGTGCGAAGGTCTGTATTCGTCGCAGGGTCGAAAGGGCTGGTATTGGTGGCGTATTCAGCAGATGGATAAGGGCAGTAAAAGAGACTGCTTGCTCGACGCCCCACGTAAAGGGAACGTCCTTTTTTAAGATATCAGTAAATCGTCGGTCGATGTCAGCAAACTTGCCGGATAAAGCGTCAAAAATACGAACATAATCCACCGGAACTCGGGACGTCCTTGGTTGTGCACCGCATAGAGAATTCTCGCACTGCTCGCACCTTGTCGGTGTCCGGTTAGACACCGGCAGCGCTCACAAGGTGGCCGAGTATAGTGATTTCGCGCCGTCCGGAAACGGCACTTTGCCGAATTTAAGCTGGAGAGCAGCTGCTCGAAAAACATCCAGAAAGGCAGACAGACGTGTGAGATATGGCTGTCAAACGTAGGTGAATAGGCGATGACGTCGTCTAAGTAACATAAACAGATGGACTACATATATACTCGGAGCAGGGAGTCCATCATGCGTTCGAAAGTTGCCAGGGCACCGCAAGGTCCAAACGTCGTGACATTGAACTGGTAGAGACCATCGGGCGTAACAAAAGCGTTTTTTTCGCGTTCCTCGGGCTCGGCTGAAATTTGCCAATAGGCGGACCGAAGGTCCATAGATGAAAAATATTGCGCACCATGAGGGCAATAGGGGCTTCATCGATCCGAGGCAAAGGGTAGACGTGTTTACCAGTTACCGTGTTTAAATTGCGATCATCAACAAAAAAGCGCCAGCTCCCATTCTTCTTTTAGGACGAGCACGACCAGGGAGGCCTACGGGCTGGACGACGGATCTATGAAGTCTTTAGTGATCATTTTGTCGACTTCGCACTGAATTACTTGACGTTGCTGTTGATATACACGATATGGACGCCGGCACGTAGGATTGGCGTCACCAGTGTTGATCCGGTGAGTAACGACAGATTGTTGCCCAGAGGGCGGTCGTCGAAGTAAAAATTCGTCACGATAGGACGCAAGCAGATTATGGAGTTGTGCAGCTTGCGCTGGGGTTAGGTCGGGAGCGATCATCTTGCCAAGGTCGTCCAGAGGCAGACTGTAACTCGCATAACGACAAGACCACGCAACATCGGCATCCAAAGCGGCAATCTTGCAATTGTCAAGCGGCGAAATGGTGGCGAAAGACATGTCTTGCGGAATAACTTCACTCAACAGACTGACGTTGAGAAGAACGCACCCAGCACCTCCACCAAATGTGATAGAGGCTGTTTGTAGATCTTAAAAATTAAGGCAGCTTCACACTAGTGGTGCCAAGCCTGAAGGAAGTGCGCAGCTAGGCATCCTTGTCTCTTCGGTTTTCTCTCTTTTTTTTTTTCTCGTCTCTTCCTTTCTTTTTCTCTTTTCCATCTTTTTCCGTATTTTTTTTCTCTATCTATTTCTGTGTAGTTCTATTTTTCTTCATATTCTTCCCCTTTCTTTTTCTCTCTTTCTATTTCTCGCTTGCGTCCTTTTTTTTCTACTTCTATACGTGGTTTCACCTGCGTTACGCCAAACGACGACAGCATATGACAGTAAGCAGTGGCTACGGTGCTCGGCTGCTGACCCGAAGGTCGCGGGTTCGATCCCGGCCGTGGCGGTCGCATTTCGATGGAGGCGAAATGGTAGAGACCCGTATACTGTGCGATGTCAGTGGACGTTAAAGAACACTAGATGGTCAAAAGTTCCGGAGCCCTCCACTACGGCGTCTCTGATAATCATCTCGTAATTTTGGGACGTAAAAACCCAAGATATTATTATTAGCATACGACAGTATAAGACAGCCCTGGCCCCTAAAGTGCTCAGCACTCATCGAGACGCTCGAAGAACAAGAGGAAGAATACTTCTGGGTGCGAGCGCGCGCTCAATATGCTACTGATGGCTATGCTATACGTCGTATTGCCTGCGTTACGCCAACGATGACGACAGTATACGACATTCCAGGCCTTTAAAGTGCCTCGCACTTAATAGATATTTACACTAGTGAATCTTCAGCCAAAGAATATGGCTGATGAGCCCCACGCGCAAGCGCTTCGCGTTTACTAGTGGTCTTCATCTACGGAGAGCACTGTACTTAGTGCATGCCCAAGTCGCACCGCAACACTATTTTGAGAACTACAGAATGGCTTTCGAGTCAACAGGCGGTTAGACGATAACCTATTTATTCTTACTGAGTGTATGGAAATGTCTAAAGTAGAAAACAGGTCCCTGTACGTGGCATTTCTAGGAATCGCTGAGGCGTAAGACAGCATCAATCGGCAAATTTTGTGGGATATATTGAAAGGAATGAGCATAGGCGACAACTGTACACAGCCTTTTCAGAAATTATATACCGAGAAAATACAGTTTGCATTGAATGGGAAGGAATAAGTAGCAAAGAGATCGTTGATATTAAGCAAGGGGCCTGAAACAGGGATGTCCTTTTGCCCCGCTGTTTTTCATGCTGTACGTAGGGAGGATGAAAAAAAAAACGCTAGACAGTAGTAACATTAGTTTTAATCTGTCACACAAGCTGGCAGGCGCGATGATTTGGCAAGAACTTCTAGGTTTATTTTATGCTGACGATATTGTCTTATTCGTGGACAGGTCGAGATGATATACAGCGGCTGGCCGATGCATGCTGAAAAGAAGGTGAAGCTCTAGGACAAGGATTTAGCGCAAGGAAACGTGAATTAATGGTACTCAATGGTCCCAATGATCAGGCGATGGCAGTACAGAGCCAAGAAATATCGAAGGAAAGCGAATAGAAGTACCTCGCATTATGGGTAAATGAGGGTCATAGGTACATGGATGCACTGGAAACAGCCTCAGCACCAAAGAGAAAGAGGAATGCTGCCATAATGAAGCCCAGAGCGTTATGGGGATTGTTGCGACTCGGGTCCGTCGGGTCTCATCGTAGGTAGCTGGCCTCCGGCCGCCGTACCCGTTTGCAGGGAGGAAGGCGCGTTCGTAGGATAGATTACAAACGTTTATTTACATCACAGAGATAATGAAGGAAGGAAATTTGTACAGAAGTCTTCGGCTTTTGTAGCCCCGAGTCTTCTAACACTGAGGCACTAAAACCGGTGTCAGTGGCTCCAGCCGATACGGTGTCCGTTCGCCACAACACCTTGCCGCCAGAAAGGAGGTAACGGGCCACATAATACATTCGTTAAAAACGGCAAGGACGAGGAGTCCTATTGGGGAACACTAGTGCATCCCATAATGAAGATGTCCACGCACCACGCCCCTACGACTCGAATACCGGAATGTCGGCGAGAAGGAAGGGTCCGAAGGGGAGCCGAACTGGTACAAGGTCGATGACCTTGTAAGAGGTCACTGGTGCTGCCAATCACACCTGTAACCGCTAACGGCTCCGTCCAAGAGCAGAGACATGCCATGTCACTCTGGGAAGGTGTCCGGCACTTTTTGACCGACAGGAACTATCCCAGATGCGTCTGCCTGGATGCATTTCAAGGCCGATGGTAATAGGACACATTAGGTACGAGGTGCTCCGAGGTCTCTGGCAAGATGTAATGGTTCCAAATTTGTGAACTCTGTGGTGTGCATGAGGTCAGAGGTGCAATCAGGAATGGATGCGAATCAAATGACTGTGGGACGCCTGGCGTTGGGCGATGAGCACGTTTTGAGTCGAGGGAAGCTCAGAGAAAAAATAAGGCTCGAAGAGAGCCTAAGGAGTATCAAAGAGAGTAGATGGGCAGAGAATGTATTCCGTTATTTCTATAGGAAGAGCGTTGACACATAGTGACACATAGAAAAGAAAAAAGAAACTAGGATGCTCACCAGTAAATATACGGCTGGCAGTATAAGCGAGAGAGAGAGCGAGTTGGTTGGCGGGAAAAAAGATAACACAGCACGCCAAGCGAAAAGCAATAGAGGCGGAGAGGATTTACTGGATGGCAGCACTGGCAAAAAAAAAAAAAAAAACTGGCTCTGAGTAACTATCGCAAGGGCAAAATAGAAATCAGGAGGGAGGCATTTTATGATAATTGAAGGGGAAGAGCTTTAATGTTTGAAGCGATATGGCGCTGCCTTGAATGCGTAGTTATAAAGCGAGATTCAAAAAAAAAAAATAAGACCAATGCGCATGCTGTGGGGAAGATAAGGAAACTATGGAGTATGTTCTGACTTCATGTGGAGATATCCACCCAGGTATGCGTTTGGGCACGAGCCTACATGAAGCCTTGCCCTTTCAAGGCAAAGGAAAGCTGAACTCACCCGCGATAGAAATGAGTAAGTGGCGGTTAGCGTATTGGCGGCAGTAAACTAGAGGGAAAGGACAAAAATAAATAGGGGGGGGGGGGGGGGATAAGGACATTGTGCCGTAATGTTATAGAGAACTGGGTTGTGAATTGATGTTTGTTTTTTGTACAGTAAGATATATTTAATCGAAACACACGAGGCATTATGCCAACTTAAAAAAAAAAAAAGATAGCATGTTTTTGTCGAGCCTAGTCGTACACATCTCACCAGTCAGTTATAAAGAAAACGCTCATAGCATCCAGCCAGCTATCCAGCACCAGCTGCGCAGGTTGGCGGGAAACGAGGTTTTCCCGGCGCTCGTGAAGGAGCTGTGGCTGTTTCGTGGTTTGGCGCAGCCGTGGCCGGTCGTGTACTGCGGGAGGCCCGTGGCGGGGGGTGATTGCGCGGCTCATTCCCACAGGCTGCCGGGTGCAGTCGAACGTCGGCGAGGCCGCATTCGTGGTACATTGTAAGCGTTAGGCTGTGTTGTGTGTGTCAGGTTTTTATGTGCTTTATTGGCACTGTATAAGGTTATTTAGAGTGTTAATAATTATTTATTAGATGCGTCTCGCAAGCTCACCGTTGTAAAAGCTATTATTAAATGTACACGCGTTCGCTGCAATACGGCGTCTACTGTGGCCGTGTGTTATCAAGACCCGACAGGTTTTAGGTTTTGAAGCGGCCTTTATAGTACCACTTGTTCGCACCATCGCTACAACATGATGAAATAGCGGTATTCTGTAAGTATGCACCGCGAGTGCCCATGCCGCTCGGTCACGTTCAAACAGTTCATTGAAAAAAAGTTCATAAAGTTGAAAAGGTTGTTCAAAAAACAGTTCAAAAAGCTCATTCAAGCATTAGCCTGATTAGTATAGTTACGTGTATCATTTGCTACATTTCGACCACTGTAGAATGTGGTGTAATGACATAAAAGGCAAACGTTTTCGAGGCCAACAATCTGTTTCAATGTCGCGTAGTGAGGTACACAAAATATCACGTGACCGAGGGATCGCCGCGTCTCAAACGCGTTCCGAGCGCTACACAAACACTTCGTATGGGCGGTGTTCACGCGAGTGAAAAAATATATAAAGCACGTGAGCGCGCCTGCTTTCCACTTTGTTCTTGAGCAGGAGAGGAGGAGGAGAGGTTGAGGAGGGGAAAAGAGACTATTTCTGCAGCCCTCTTTTTGGATCATGGCTCAGCGCCGATTCTTCTTTGAAGCGTTCAAGTGAGAAATGAAAGAAAGCAACATGGGTGGCTGGGAGGAGAAGAAAAATGTCAATGGCGGCCCCAATAGAGCGTTTTGGAAAAGGCGGCACCACGCTCGCAGCGCGCTTGCGCGACTTGTACTACGCCATTCCCCGACCTCACTGCTTCATTCCATATCGCTATGGGTCAAATTAGGCTTTAGACTCGGCACTCTAGGAAGTTTTAAGCATGCTTTTAACCGGTACTTTCAACCGCGAAGCTGTTTTTCATCGAGGCTTCCCCGTCCGTTGGCGTAGCGCTGGTCACGGGAGTCTTGGAGAGTGGGACTCGGCAGGAGAGGAAGAGCTGCGCCACGCCAACACGAGCAAGGCTCGCTGAAAAGGGTGAACCAATGAGAGGCGCACAGACATGGGTCAGGGCGAGCCTGACGACGCGGGCATCAGGTTCCATGTTTCGACCGTAATCACGAAGTAGAGCCGGCCACACTATTATTTCTTTCTACCTTAGGTGACTGACTCCTTTAATATAGGAATGAGCACTGCAAAGATTGTGTTTGAGACTACTTGTTTACAGATCAACAGATCCACGCCTAAGTAACGACCGTATTTGTTAAGCAGAACGTTGGTGCTATAGGAAAATGGACAGCAGTGGCTGTACGAAAAAGGAAGCGCACGCCGATCACATTTAAGCACATTTACTTTTTTTCTGTGACGCATGCAGCTGAATTTTCGGTAATCCATGATTGACTTTGAAAGTTACTCACGTAAGTGAAGAACTTTCTTGGGACTACTCGTCGAGGCTTAGAATGTTATCATGTTGGGTGCACAGTTGCGTCAGCCAAATCCCTTCTCGATAACGTGATTGGCATCTTGACAGCGGAACATCATCATCATTTTGGGCCTTTGTGTTAATCCACTGCAGGACGGAGGCCTCTCCTAATAATCTCAACTTTACCCTATGCACTCTAAGAAATGTTCGAGTAAAAAGGGTGTCTTTTTGCTACACAACTATAATCGTCATCTACCCCGCGTACTTACCTAGGCGTTATCACCGCCGCCCCGGTACTTCCCGGCCACGAACGCCGCGCGCGTTATCGGCGTGACATAGCATTCTTGATAGGAATATGCCGAGAGCCGGGTTTTTAAGAGAGGAAACGTGAGCCAGCCAGATGACGATTATTCTTGTTTGTGTAGCAGAAATACTCCCAAAATACTCAACTTTTTCTTATAATGTAACCTGTGTGAGCTGATTCCATTTTATCTCTGAGAACTTCTTAACTTCGTCAATTCCATCAAACTTTCTGCCTTCCGCGACTGCTCTTCCCATCCCTTTGTAACCAATCTGTTGCCCTTACTGTCCGCCGGTTGTCTCTTCTACGCATTATGTGGCCATCCCAGCTCCACTTACTTCGCTTGATGTCAACGAGGATCTCTGCAACCCCAGTCGGTTCCCTGACCAATTCTGTCAACCACCGATCTCTTAATGTTTGTCCTTTAAAGTACAGAGCACTTTAGGCGGCCGGGCTGTGGTATGCTGTCGTGCCTTCTTGCTCTTGTTCTAAGAACCCCTTGACACACGCTTACCCTTTCATCCCATAAAAGACATTTTCAGGTTAGGGACATTCTTGTCTCGTGATATAATGTGAGATATGAAGGTGCTTGTTTCTGGCTCCCGATTCCGCTTTTCCCAATAGTTATCGTGTGCGTTCTGGCGCTTATCTCGCATGTGGGCAACTCCTGCGCACTGCGTCTATACAGACGCTGGCGTTTCTGAAAAAGGAAAAAAAAAAGCTTTCTTTCTTCTTTTGCTAATTGCTGACCGAATAGTGGTATGCAGAGAATTTCCGCTTGATTTGATAGATGACACTGGTTTTTAATACTCGTACGATGCAGGTAATTGGACGGCGTTACGAGATGTTCAATTGCACGTAGGGCGAGAAACAATCACGGTTAAAAGGCATTTTCATTCGTGGCTTTATTTGCAAGTTCTTATTAGCTACGAAATTCAGTATTTCAGAACATACGAGGAACTACCCCACAGAGAAAAAGGTGGGTTAGGTTAGAGGCTAGTTAAATTTGTTAATAGATTTAAATTTTTAAAAGAAAGTCCCTGTCATGCAAATCGGTTCTGCGGAATGGTGGATTGGCGGAAGGTTTAAGGCCGAGAAATTGGTAAGCACCCGTTTTGAGCATGAAACAGTGCGCTTGGCGTAGCGCAGGCAAAACGACGTATAAAAGTAAAAACAACAAGAGGAAGCATTCTAAAAGAAACAGGACGTGCAAACACGGACACAGGAAGAAGTCAGGACACCACAAACGCCTGCTAACAACTGAAGAAGCGCACAACGGCGGAAAAAAAACAAGGCACGAAAACTTATCTGCACATGCCCATGCAATATGCGAACCCATCAATCTGGCACGCCTGGTGGTCGACTTGAAATATAAGTGTTAAGGCATTCGATTTCATCTTTATGCAAGTTAATCGAGAGCTGGCTCACGAATGGGCTACCGATATTATTGGTATACCATGCCTCAATCATAAGACGCGTTTCTTCATTCCTATGCCGGTACAACACTGCGCGTTCATCGAATTTTGGCGTGCACTTACACTTCGGCCATGTAAAGAAAGATTAGAAGGTGAGCCTCCGGTTAGCGATCTCATATGTTCCAATAATCTCTGGTTAGTGCAGCGACCCGTCTCTCCGACGTAAAAGCGACCACAGCTGAAACGGACCTTGTATACTACACTTGTACGGCAATCAGTGAATTTGTTGGTGTGTTTTACGAAACAATTATCGGTCCGCTTCTTGTCTTTTACTCGCTCAGTCTTTCTCTGCACTGCGGCACAAATCTCACCTAGCTCATTGGCAGCCGTAAAAACAGCATTAATGCCGTATCTGCTTCCTATTTTCTTTAGCCTGTGAGATACGCAATGAATGCACGGTATACCTACCACACGTTTCCTCCTATCACTTTCTGCAACCATCATCGGACTTAGCATAACGGACATTTAGGGGACGAAGCTCCTTAGGGCGTTAACTAGTCCAGCGTCGTCCTGCGTCGTTGTCGTCGTCGTAGCCACCCCTGTGCGATGACGATGACGCTGCCATCACGGCACAGCACATGGAATGTACCCACTATCCGTCATAACGATGACGCTGATGACGATGACGATCGCGATGTCATATAACACATGGCATCGCGATATGGTCTCACATGCATATTGTTTGACCACATGCAACCAACCACCATCCGAGGAACCTGCATCGATCTCGTCTTTGCAAACTTTCGACTACGACCCATTCAGGAACCGCTCTCCCTCCATTTCACCGACCATAAAGCCATAAGACCATAAAGCCTGTCACGTCTTTACTGATGTACTGGGCGAATTTCACGGAAGATTCATGGTCTACCGATGAACCTCCGGAGCTTCGCCCACTCATCATCATTCACTCCGTGGATATGCTGTGATTTTTAGGGGCGAAGCTCCTTAGGGTGTAGGCTAGTCCCGCGTCGTTGTCGTCGTAGTAGCCACCATGACGATATCGATGACGCTGACATCACGGCACAGCCCATGGAATGTGCTATGCACTATGCGTCATAACGATGACGCTGATGACGATGAAGAATAAGCGTCGTAGCCACCTCTAGGTCTCGGATTGATGACTAGATAACGCTGCGGCGCCATCTAGTGATCGACCACATGCAACCCACAACCATCCGAGCAACCTGCATCGATGTCGTCTTTGCAAACTTCCCACTACGACCCATCCAAGAACCCCATATCCCTCCACTTCACCGACCATAAACCCGTTTGCAGTCAATGGAGGAAATTTGTAAATGGAATTCGTATGAACTTTAGCATTGCCATTTTTTGGGCGTGTTGGTAAACAGAACTTGAAAACATATTCAGCGCTAGCAATACAAGGACATGAGAGAGACACCACGGTGCGCGCCGTGGTGTCTCTCTCATGTCCTTGTATTGCTAGCGCTGAATATGTTTTCAAGGAATTCGTATGTTTGTGAACTTTTGGTGGAATCTTGAGATGTCTGTGCGGGCTTATGACAATGAAGACGACGGAGACATGAAGGCGAGCCAGGGTCAGGTGGCACGCCCGGCGGCGGCACAAGAGGAAAAAACTGCCCCATCTCCCGCTAAAGGGAACCATGTGTGGATGCGAAGCAGCGGGGAGATTGGTTAGCTTGAGTGGGGAGAAACGTCGCCGCTCTCATTTCGCGGCAGTGGCCCTGCACAGGAGAGAATGAGGCGCGCTCCATCATTTTTATACCGCGGAACTTGCCCCCCAGCGGAGTATGCAGCTGTCGCACGCCGCTCCGTAGAGGATTCCTAGAGGAGAGGACGGGGCCAACCGTAGGAGAGCGGGAGGGGACGCGCATGCGCTGTGGGGGGTGGGGGGAGCCGCTCCGTAGAGTAGAGGATTCCTAGAGTAGAGAAATGGGGATGAGCGTAGGAGAGAGGACGCGCATGCGCTGTGGGGATGTCGGACGCGGGCGCCGGTCCTGTGGAGTAGAGGATTCCTACAGCAGAGAAAAGGGGGTGAGCGTTGGAGAGGAGAGATAGGGGGGAGGGGACGCGCATCCGTAGTGGGACGTGCTCCGCTCTGTAGAGGTTTCCTAGAGTAGAGAAAGGGGGTGAGCGTAGGAGAAGAGGAGGGGACGCGCATGTGCTGTCGGGGTGTGGGACGCGGGGGGCCGCTCCGTAGAGTAGAGTATTCCTAGAGGAGAGAAAGGGGGTAAGCGTAGGAGAGGAGAGAGAGAGGGGGAGGGGACGCGCATGCGCTGTGGGACGCGGGAAGGAGGGACGCCGGACCAGGGCGCTGTCCGTGGAGCTCCTCCTGACGGTTACTGGTGAGGCCTGGATTGCCGAGGTACCTGCTTGGGGCTACCGGCACCGGGCGACTGGTAGCTGCTCAAGACAACGCAGTCTACCAGTCGTGAGACTTCGTTACTTTTTGTAACCTAGACGGACATTCCGCGGCTGGGGCATTTGGATTAATTTATGTGTTTATGTCTGTGCTTGTTCTTCGCCATCGTCCCTAGAATCCCTTGTCTTCATAAATGTCGTGTGAAACTCAGTCGTGCGTATTCTCTTGCCGTCCGTTTCGTTGAGCCACGCACTCGCAAACGTGACGAGCCAACCACTCGGTCCTTACACCGTTATAATGAAAGGCGGAACGGAAGCCACGGCTTATGTAAACGGTAACCACCACGGCTCACGACCAATGAAGAAAACACGGCTCTAGTACGAAAACGGAATATCAGGCTCACGAATAAATAAAATTTCTTAATATATACACACAGTGTTTTTTTTTGTCACGCCTTTGATGATGTACTGGGCAAGATTCCCGAAAGATTCACGGTTTTTACCGATGAACCTCCGGAGCTTCGCCCACTCATCATCATTCACTCCGTGGATATGCGTGGATTTTTTTAAACGTTCAATGACAGTGGCCACTGCAACAGCTTGATAACCTACATCAAAAGACGCGTAACCTGTGCGTTAAAGCTATCACTCATTTTGCACTGGTGCGACTTAGTGAGGGCCGACATAAGGCGAGACATGGTTATACCGTTTTTTACAACTTTCGACT